>VXAL01009637.1:37935-61049 GCA_013399475.1 Chauna torquata | reverse complement strand
ATGATTCTGTGATTCTATGCCTGTTTATTTATATAGGCTTTTTTTTTTAACTATTCTGTGTTCACTGGGCAGTAGATATGTTTCAAAAGGTGCAGTGCTAGTTCTTAAGCCCCTAGACAATGTAGAAGTAACTGATGTAATCAGCTTGACAAAATAATAAAAACAAAACAAAGAAATACTTTTAATGAAGCTAGAATAGAATATTTGCTCATATTCAGAAAGAATGTACAGGAAGAAAAAAAAGATAGCACTCATTTGAATGAATTGGTTTAAATTTCAAACAACCAACCTCTGTCTTGCAAAGCTTATTGTCATCCAATTTTCTAAGCAATTAGTCCTTCTTAAACATAGCCTAAGTTTCTTTTAAATAGAAAAATCTATAGATTCAAGTGTCTTTTTTAAACTATTTTTTAAATTTTTTTCAGCAACTGCTAGAGTATGCAAGCTTGAAGACTCTGGATTGTACACATGCAAAGGCATCATCTTAGACAAACTTTTTAATATGAATGACCTATTTCTCACTCTTACTGGAAAAGTATATTGGCTAACTAAGACAGGGATCAAACTGTTTTTGATGAACTTTTTTGTTATTGTTTTTTGTTTGTTTTTGTTTTTGCTACAAAATGCAAAGTTTATCTCAAAGTCTTGGAGTGAAACAACATTTTCTTCTTTCTGGAAAGCAACAAATCTGTCTTATCTCTCTGTGACTGAGAGATCCAAACAGGCACAGACCACCACTGCCAGGGATGGTAACTTTAAATTGTGTCACATCTTTGTAGCAGTGGAATATTATGTCTGTGTTTTGATTATAGTCAAATGAGATTTACAGACAACATGTGTGCATGTATAATTATAACATTGAATACTTTGTCTACAGACACATGCACATGCACACACAAATGCACACACACACACAAAAACAAAGAAGAGGAAGACTTTTTCAGTACACTTAGTATTATATGCATTTTGTTAAACAGATCACCTTTCAACACAAATGGCTCTTTCCATTCTAAACTATGGATGAACAGATACTGTACCTGCAAATAGGTAGACACCATTTTCTGTGCCTTGCTTAATAGTTTGCTTGTCTTGGATTTATTTAAAGATACTCCTCAAATACTAAAAATCTCTCAAAAGAAGATAAGGCTCTGTAAGTATTCTTTTGCAAATAGACTCTGTTATCCAAGGGATACGTTTTGCTCTCCTTTTCTCCACACCTTGCTTTAAAAGAAATAAACAAAGAAAAAAAAAAAAAAAAAACCTTTAATCTGCAGATACAAGTATTAATATAATTACACAGAATATTCTCCATTCTCCTTCAAGCTAATGGGACCATTTAAGAAATTAAAATCAAGCAAGTATTTGTTTTCCATTATCTTACCTATAAATTAAAAACACTAGACTTTGCAAAACCTATATTAGTATTTGGAGGAACTCAAATATTAATTCACAAATGTGTGAATTATAAATAAATTTAAATGACATTTCAGAATATTACCTATTCTTATTTGTGTGGTTAGGCTATTTAATGGTACTATTGTTCTCTCTATCCTTTTCTCTTTTCCCAGTTTTTTAAATTGATTTTATTACAAAGCTTTGCATAATTATGCTATTATTTATTTGTATGAGCACTATAAAATTTCAGTGGAGCTAAATAAAACCATGAAAAAAAAATATTTAAAATATTAATTGTAACAAAAAAGCAAAGACAGTGGGGAAGGCAGTCTATAATTACTCTGTCTAAGTCACTAGTGCACAATCTGTAAGAATTGCTTTGCTTTAAAATTGTTTTTTTATTAGATCTTTCCAGAACACTCTAGTTTAGAGCTAGTGTATATTTCTGACAAAATTAGTGGAAGTCTATGAAATAAGAATCAGGTTCTGTATTTCACAGGCATTTTACTTTGGTGAAAGGAATAATTATATTACTTGGTCTGCTTGCTCTCACCATTCTGTCAGTGCAGAATATGTTGTCAACCTTTTTTAACTGAAGTAGCCAGAGATAGCAATTATAAGCACTGACAAGTAACAAGATCAACAAATGTAGAAATGTTTTCTCTCTTTGCTGACTTTTGATACTATGAAGTGCAGCGGAAAGAAGAAAACATGCTTTCAAATTGGAGATTAGGTCACAAATTTCTCTGAAACATGATTAGCTCATCATCATTAGTTACAGTGTGCATCACTTTGTAAAAGTTTAAACAATTACACTAAAACACACAATTCTAAAAACTGAGGATATAAGCAGAGTTTCTCAAATAAATTACAGCTTGTCCTAGACTTTTCTTCTTTATTTCTCATATGACCTATCAGATATTTATAGAGTCATATTAATCCATTTCTGCTGTCTGAAATCTGCTTCTGTCAGCAGATTGATACCTTCAGTACAGTTACATCAACCAAGACCATTAGCAGGAAAGGATAAAATCAGAAATGTCAACATATAAAATGAGATATCTGTGATTAATCTTACTAATAAGAAAGTATTCTACAAATATATTCATAGAAAAAGATGATCTGGTAAGGGTTTAATATGTTGATCAATAAAAGAGGGCCATATAAACATATACGTGTTAGCTACATTCTTAGTCTTTGATTATCATAGTCTAATGCTCAGAAAATGTTTTCACAGAAGTTTGCTCACAAAAAAAAATGCTATGAACATTCACTTTCTCAATGATTTCAAAATAAATCTGGTTATCTGCATTCTTTACTGATTTGTTGGACTGCAACTTTTTCAGTTTAAAGAACTAAAATACCCACTTTCTACACAAAGCCAAAAAATTATTGTTATCCAAAATGAAATTGTAAAAGATTTACAGTTTAAGAATTATTATTTTCCCAGATGTGACGCTTACAGAAAAGAAGATAAGAATCCTATTACAGAAGTTTCAATAGAAACAGCTATAACTGCTAAACACTAACTTCTTACTGAGAGCAACATCACCTACACTCACTCTCTTACTCCCAATGTGGTCCTGATGTTAATGGTATTACTTTGAGGGAGGGGGTTGGAGTGGCATTGAGTGGCACCTCACTCAAAGCTCCACTTGTGGTATTTTTATTATGATCACAATCCAATTTTTCTATACATATCAAGGTTTACATACACTGGATAGTAAAAGATATATGACATCACATGATTATGCAGTAGTTACCTGGTTGTTAGACAGTTGTTTTAACAGCTGAACAAGTTAAAACAGAGCTCCATGCTGTTCAAGACAAGTTCAGATAACATCTGAAAGGTCATGGGGCTTTTGGGTTAAAAAGGCTCAAATCCTGTGGCTTGTTACTACTAATTATGACACTAATATTTAGAGGCTAAAACATTAAAATATAATCAGCAGGTTTATGCAAGTGCTACCAATAGTGGTGGTGAATAGTTTCTTAAGTAATTGGATAGTAGAAAGGAATTTTCATATGGACTGAGTTTTGGAACGTCTTTATAATTTTCCTAAAAAAACTACCTGAAGGAATCTCAGTATTTCTAATCGGCTCCTTTCTCACAAAGTACAGCAGAAGTATTACAGCCCTTTATTCCTAGAAAAAAAAGTTGGAGTAAAATTTTGAACTATTTGTAAATAATTAGAAGACAACAAGAAATTCATAACAGACACACAGAATTACTTAAAAGAGATTAGTCAGGCACTATATCACATTTTTCATAGGCAAGAAAAAGAAATGTGATCTCCTTGAAATAACTGTAAAATGTGTGGAATAAGATAATACAGGAGAATAATACAGGAGAATTTTAATCAAAAGTTTGATGTCAAAAAATGAAATTTTATCTGCCGTGTTTCTAATACTACGTGGTGTTTTCAACAGCAAGCTGAATGGTAAAGAATACAATTCCAAAATGTGCCGATAACACTAAGCAGGAAAAGATTTCAAATATGCTGAAATTTGAAAGGATGGTAGAAAATGAATAGGTTGTAAAATACTGAAATTCAGTAAGAATGAAGGTGAATTGAGATACACTCATGCATAATCAACTCCATAAATACAAGGTGGGAAACAATCCCAGTGGTAATTTTTCACGAAGAAAGAAAGGATTTGTTATTTATAGTTTTACTTTAGTTCATTGAGTAACTGGAAGGCTGTACTTGATCTATATGTGGCTTGCATCAAACTCTCAAAGTGTGGCTTGAAATGGTGAAGATAGGTGGTGCCAGTAATTTTTTGTGGAAAACAACATAAGAGGTCTAACTGGATTGACATTTTTCACTGACATATTTCAGCTTCCAGCATTTAGCATTCATATATTCAATTATTTACACTGTCTTGGCATCCTGTCAAGACAGAAGCCTAAGTGTGCTACACTGCAGGAATACAAGGAGAGTCAGTCCATTGGCTCTGCAAGAGAAGAGCTAAAAATTTAGAGATAGACAAAAGAAATACTTTGAAAAGCCTTTTCCAAAACTGCACTGTAAACTGGTAAGAGATGTATGCTACCTGCAGATAATTTCATAGACATCTGTTCTTCTTGGATAAAAACTGCTGTAATTTTTGTTAATTTGCATTGAATTTCCTATGACAGAATAATTGCTGAATTTAGATAGTGATTCCATCAAATTCTGATTCAGATCTCCCCTTGTAAGAATTTCTGGGCCTAGCTGAGTCTGCAGTATCTAAACTTCTAGCTTCAGAAACTAGAGTAGAGAGCAGAGTTGTATTTTTTGAGAGTAAGTTTCCAGATATCTCCATGTTTTCCTTGAGAAAGGTTAAGTTTTTCTCTGTCTTAATATTCTTAACCAGTGTGATCAGCATCTAGCAATTATTAGGAATTATAACATCTGAGAGAATCTTGTAATCAGATGAGTTTATTGGGTTATTTCCACAGATACCTGTGTGGACACCCCTTCTGAGTTCCATTTTTAAAACTTAAATATTTTCCCTAGTGCAATATTATCATGTTGTTGTGCTAACTACTGTTCCTGGTTTTCCCTAATATATCAAAAGCAGCCTGTGTATTACATTCAGCCAGATTGAACACATGAATTTTCCAACTTGAATAATCAAAAAGATCCTACATAAAGTGTTCAGATCCCTTCCTACAGGGATACGTATTTCACATTCAGATAATACAGGTATTTAGTTAAAAATTCCTTCTTCAGTGCTCTCTTGCCAGCCAAAATTAGCAAGCCTCTAAACTAGGGCTGTGTTTTGTTTTGATTTGACAATACTTTTTTCTCTCCAAAGCTGAGGAGGCAGGGGGTCTTGTATTCTTGGTGGGATGTATCTTATCCACTCTCCTCTATCCTTTCTGCGAACATCCCTCTATTCTGCATTGGAACTGATCTTTACAAGATGAGAATCCTCTGGGCCAGGTGCTAACTGTATTTTATCCACATTCTACTTAAAAAAAAAAAAAAAAAAGGATGCACTACAGACTTGCAAATACAGTGTAAAACTAAAGTGTATGCACTGATCTAGAAGCAGAACCTGAGCCATTGTGTTTCCAAGCCTAGAGGTAGAGGAAAGTTGATTGTATTTGTGTTACTTAATCCAAACCATGACTTATGATTTGATATCTGTACACTTTCATATTGCTGCCTTTGAAGGCGGTCTCACATTCCCCATTCTATGATGCAATTGCTACTAACCGCTGGTGATCACACAGTGAACTGTATTTCTATTTATCCGTGGATTCATTGGTAATAAATTTCTGTAAAGAGCAGGATCTGGCCCAGGAAATAGAGTAATAATTCACTTCAAATTCCTTTGTTCCTATTTAACTTCCTTTCTACCATTCTTCTTATGCTTTCCAAAGGTGAAATCCTAGATAAGGAGGCAAGACATAAATAAATCTTCTGAATTAGTCATTCCCATTTAGTCTTTTAATTCAGTGTTAGAATTCTGTGTGGATTCCAAGAAAAAAATTGGTAATATTCTGTGATCCTTCCATGGATATTGACCCTGACAACAAACCCCCTTTTTTTTTTTTTTTTTTTTTTTTTNTTTTTTTTTTTTTGGCATATTTCAATACAATTAAACACTTCTGGAGAAGATTAGAACATGTATCATAGATATTTTAGAGATAAAAATTGCTCTTACATCATACAGTCTGTCATCCTAACAGTACATGATTTATGCTCACAATACAATGTTGCCTTTTAGTCCTATGTTCTGTCATGTTTCAGAAACCTGACATTATGGTGTGCTACCTTTCCCTTTGGTGATGATTTCATGCCATGAAGTAGTAAAACAGAAATTTTGCTTTTAGCACACATTCCAATTGTTTTAAAAGGTTCACTCCATTTAGTCCTACTGACATTCACAGATAGTAATTTGGGTAATTACAACTCCATATATCAATGGATTGTTGTCTCACACCCGTGGGGGAGGATGGAGACTTTAATAAGAGTAAAAGTACTTTGGACAGAAAAGCACAGGGAAACCTGACTCTTGTCAGTGTTAGTAGTTTACTTTTTTGAGAACCAAATTCATCCACAGATATTCTGAAAAAAAAATGTTTAAAAGAACAATAAGCAAAAGAATCTGATTCAAAAATGACAAGCTTAGCTCACGAAAAGAACGAATGAACAACTCTATCTTCTTGAGAGTGTATTATGGGCAAATCCCTATTTAATTCATTTTATAATGATGTCAATGGCCTCATAAGTCAAAGGAGTTTTGTGTAACATCTATTTTATTAGGAAATCTGTCCTCCTGTTGCACAAAGGCTAAAATGTAACCACAATACTTAATATTCTTTCAGACTTTCTGGGAGCACTTCCTGCTGTAACAGAAAAAAAAAAAAAACAGACAAAGTGAATTAAAATGACCTTTCTTCTTTGAATTAGTGAGGGTTGGTGTGTGCAAGCATTAAATCAATGTCTGGCATCAGCTTTGCTCAGCTGTAGTAAGGCGTGTAGTAGTCCGCTCACAATTTGAGTTGTAAAGTGTCTGTCTTTTACAGCATCCAGCACTCCCCACGTTCTTCCCTCAGTACCCACTGTGCTAACACCTGTCTCAGCTAGGACTTCTGTTTGAAGGTGGCTTAACGATCTGGTTATAGTGGTGCATAGATCTACGTTGTGCACATACATTTCTGCAAAATCTCAGTGCTCAGTCCACATTGTTGTAGACTGGTAATGAAAGTAAGTAATACAATGTGCTTTATTTTTTAAATTGGATCAGGTTAAGATTTTATGCAGCATTTCCGTAAATCTGGTTGTCTTTTGTTTGTTTGTTTTAAAAGGACAGTTTTCAGCTACTATGCTTTAGATGTTAAAAAGAAAGTATATTCAAATCTGTGTTTAATAAACAGAGAACCTTCCCTATGTATCATTAGTTTAAAGGTTTTCTCAACTTTGTTTTAAAGAAACCATGTTTAAAAAAATGTCTTCGAAGTTGTAATTTCATACACACATTTCTCATCATGGAACCCCTTCACTGAACTCACAAGCATGTAAGAATAGTATTATTACCAGTTTCTCCTGTATCTTGGCACAGGATCATATAAAATAAATATATATATATATATTTTTCACCTGGGAAAAGGACAGTGATGGAAAAAAATTGACTACTGGGCATGCTAATGGGTACAAACAAGTCATGTGACCCCTTTGTGTGTCATTTACTCTGTAGATATCATTCACTGAGAGTTAGACCCACAAAAGAGATATGCAGATGAGTGTATGTGTATACCTACTAAGTGCTTTATGCCCAGAAGCAGAGTCTGAAATTTTTTCCTGTGTAACAGCAACATCTCTTTTCTTTTTTCAGCCTTGTTGTTATTTTCTTCATATTTTGTCCTTCCAACTTTTCTATTTAGATAAGTATTTCTGTTTATGTTTCGTCATTTAAGTATGTCAGGTGTATGTACATGTGTATCGAATCCAAAACATCAGTTGTATCCTTAGGTCTTCTGATGCACTTTTTACTTTATTACATTTACAGCTTATTCCTCTCAATTCATGCACTGTTTCTCTATTACTGTCTGTTGCTCTCTTCTCTTGTTCTATTTCTTCTACAACTGCTTCTCACATTTGGAACAAGTTTCTACCTTGCAAAATAGGAACAATCAATGGTTCACTTCAACTGTCCCTCTACTTCTCATCTTTGCACAGTTTTTCTATTAATATGCCAGTTAAGGCTCCAAAGTAATTAGCCTGAAGTTATAGAGGTGCACACATGTGCACATGTGTTCTTTGCTATTTGAGAATCTCATTGGAGAAGCATGTCCTCTTCAGGTTGACACACCCACTCAGAATGCCAGATATATACTGCAAAGTAGAAACCAATTCACTTTTCTGTCAAAGGAGACAATGACCATGTTGCTTGCCATTTCTCTGTATCAACACTTGTGAATCTCTCCAAATAAAAGCAAGGAATCCAGGGGAAATAGAGTGAGTTCTTTACTATTTTTGTGCCTATTCACTTGTTATTCCAAACACTTTCACAATTTGCTTTCTTAAAATCTGATTTGTTTTTCAAAATGAAAATATTTAATGTAGTTTCTTCTCCTTCACACCTCTCTTTAGTCATAAAATAGCAGGGAAGTTTCTGGATGAATTGATAGAATATAAATGATTTATTAAAAATCATAAACATGCTCCACATAATTCAAGAGGCACTGTACAAGAATCTATATAATTTAGCTTAATATGATCACCTGCATATAAATTATTCCTTAAAGATCAAGAGGAGACAGAAGGAAGGGAGATAGCTACTCTGAACGGCAGTTAGTAAGAGAAATTAATTAGAAAGACACAACAAAGTCTATCTTGTCTATGGTCCACAAAACCACAGATAAATATTCTTTTAATATGATTTAAAAGAAAATTCATTATTTGATTAGGAAATATAAGTCTAATATAATTTCTCTTAATGGATATAAAATTACTTTTCTTTAAAATTTCTAGGTTGCTAAATATTGTGTTTATAATGCTTAACAGAGTGCCTCTCTCAGTCTCTTTCTGACTAAAAGATTCAGAAATTAATAATGGTGCAGATTTGGTTTACTTAAAGTAAACCTAGTGTCTCTAATATGCTACATTGCAATCGAGTATTCTTGTGAAGGAAGAAATTATCTGTGGATGCATGATATCTTTTTTATCAGCTTCAGGCCATGGTGCTTTGGAGAACATTTTGAAAATAAAACTTTTTTTTTTACTTTTTAGCATCAGATGAAAAACATTTAGGTGACTCTATTTTGATTCTGAATCAATAAAGTCATTTAAACCCTAGATGTCTCTGAGAGACAAAATAACAGTGTTCTTGAAGTCACTGGGAGTACTTCCATCCTTAAAGATGTGGTAAAGTGTCTTCCTAGCCAAGGATCTTGAATTGTAGTCTTTTTTTGGTAGAGGACAAATCTTTGAATTTCTACCAGAGAAAGTCTAACTTTTTATCAGACCTTTGACAGATATTGCATTTACATGAAATCCTGACTGTGACTGTCCTGTGATATAAGTAATGTTACACTTAAAAGACATTTAAATAACATAAAGATCACAAAAACTAGAAATCTTATTTACAAAATGTTAACTTTAGGTCATGCATGTTAGGGTTGCAAAAACTTGTTCAGACAAATAACATTCATTACAAAAAATGGAGTTGGTAATTGTGTGGAAAACTCTAAATGTTTCATCCAAACGTTTTGCATTTAAACTACATTTAATTATTAAAGAGGCTTAGTGTTCCTGTAGATCCATGTAAAAAAAAAAAAAAGACTGATTTAGTTTCACATCAAACTAATGTTCCATTTGATTGCAAATCATTTTGAGCAGTGAAGCAGTTTTTGTTACAGCTTTGTATAGAATGAAATTTTATGAAGTCTTCTATTTAAGATCTTGAGTCTTTCTTCTGCATCTTGCACAAATTGACTTTAGACTATCAATGTTATTTTAAACAGTACCCAGCAGAACACAGTGAATCATGCAAAATAGGACCTAAGCAAACCATTGTTTTTGCTCATCTTGGGTAATGTGTTAGCTGTACTAGGGACTGTATGGGGACATAGTCTTGTGTTCAACAGACTTAAATACTAAAAATTTTCAAGTTAAAATCTTGAAACACCCTCCAGCCTTGGGAGTTTGATGCCCTGACCTGGTGAAGTCTTGAGCAGCCTGGTCTGAACCTATGCTGAGCTTGGTCTGGGCAGGGGCGGGGACTGGAGACTTCGCCAGGCCCCCACCAGCCTTCACTATCATGTAATCCCATTATATTTGTATTATTTTTGCATCTATATAGTTCCGATGGAATATATATATGTATGCATGCATGTGTATATGGTATATATGTATACCATATACATACACGGAATTAAGTTTTGGGTAATCCATATACCAGTACATGAATAATTAACATATTAATTCTTTTTAAGTTTCACTTTCAGTACATCCCAATCCACAATGTGTTTAATAACCTCAAGGAGTGGGAGAAACTGGATCTGAAACTATGAAGAGTCACTGGGAAACAAACAAACGGGCAAACAAACAAAACTAAAAATATTCAAAAGCAACTGCATTTAGGCAAATACGTAGAACAGTAGCCTTCTCTGAGGAAAGGCTTCTTTCCAAGCAGAATTCAAGAGTCTAAGGAGAAGGAAGTCATCCTGCTTCACTTGAATGAAGTCAGCTACTATGTAAGTATGATAAACAGGATGAAATACAAACATGGTTTTCTTTGTTTATTTTGTCTTGTCTTGTCTTGTCTTGCCTTGTCTTGCCTTGCCTTGCCTTGCCTTGCCTTGCCTTGCCTTGCCTTGCCTTGCCTTGCCTTGCCTTGCCTTGCCTTGCCTTGCCTTGCCTTGCCTTGTCTTGTTTCATTCTGGGCTCCTTTGTCATTTCTGCTGCCACCTTTAGTGAAAAGGTTAAGAAAATATTTAACTTTCAATATGTTTTGTGTGTACTCTGACTGTAGTAAAATGCAAGTCTCTTAAAGTGTCTTTTTCCTTCGATAAAACTTTCTTCTGACTGTGGTCATATTTCCATTCTTGAAAGCATCTGCTATCCTTTCACAGTTATTACCCAGCTCTAACCACCTCTCCATTGTAGGATGCGTATTATTTTGTCAATCCTTCATTTGTTTTCAGCTTAACTTTAAGATCAATGCCAATTTGACAGAACCATCAGTTGTTTGGGTAATTAATTAATTATTTTTTTTTTTAAAATCAAGCCCAACAGATTTTATTGAATTTAATTGCCAATCAATCATAGAGCAAATTCTTCCTGAAATTAAAATCCTGTTCTGCAAAGAGAAACAAAGCTTCAGTGGTTCATTTAGGTTGCTTTTGTGTCTGACCCTGCCAATCTCAAAACAAGAAAACTGGATTTTCATCTTTGCAAATCCTGATTATTTATTTTTTAAACATCTTTCAAACTGAAACACTCCTGTCTAGCACTAACAGATTAAATAGTATACAACAGAGAAAACATCTCAGAGACTGCTGCTAGACTTCTGAACCATTCTGCAAGAATAAATCAAGTGAGAGAAGCACTGACATAATGTAGGGAAGGAAAAGAGCACAAATTTTTAAACGTGCGTAGCTCACTGGTTACAGCTATCAGTAATCAAGAAAAGAAAAAGGTTAGTATACATAATTTACAGTACTTCTTTGAGCAATACTAAAGAAACTTTAAATGTTACTTGTTTATTATGAGGTTTACAGGTGAAATCAACTATTTGTGCACCTGTAAAATTTTCTGAGATCTTCCAAGCTGGCAGCCATTCTCTCCAGCATGTTTTCTTACTTTCATGTGTGCCTTTGTACTGGGCCCACCTGAACATGTCATTGCGGAAGCATTATTGTGGACAGGGTTCAATCATTTTGACACTTAAAAATCAGGAAAAAAAAAAAAAAAGTCATTACCAGAGGAGTTGGGGAAAATCTGGCTCTAGGTTCATAGTCCATACCAAAATAAGGTTGCATTGATTTCGGTGTTCAGCCCACTCCTGTAACTCATTGACTACAATCAGAGTTTTGCTTCAGTAAGGATTTTGTAATCAGATACTTCATTGGGACAAAATGGATCCATTTTTCAAATTGTCACTGTGTGCTTGGGAAGGTCAAACCTGTGTTTTACGTAAGCAAAAGTAAAGAAGACTTGGGATGTGGGGAGGAAAGTGAAGATGAAAAGATGAAAAACAGTAGCACAAAAAGTGAGAAGTGGTGCAGGAAGGGTGTGATAGTACTTCATTTTCCCTTACAGTTTCTGGGAAGATATTATCAGTGATCTACTTATTTTGACTCGTCGCTAATACTTGACGTTTAATGTCTGTAGATAGTAGAGAAAGATAAGTGTTTTATTTTGCTGTTTCACCAGTTTAACAATTATTATTCTATTAATGATTAAACATTGTTATTACCTGTCTAAAGCTAGATAGTGTGGCTTTAAAAAGCTCCAAAATCATTTCCTTTATCTCAGAACATTTGAATAGTTCTTTGGTCCCTATATTTCTGTTACAGACTGCCAAATCCTAGAGCTCAACAGTGAAAAGGTTGCTCCAGTTCCATGCACCCAAGCTGAGGGGGTCAACATATTGAGGCTGAGCCTGCAGTCCCATTAGGTGCGTACACACACATATACAACACGCACATAGACATGGCAGGCCGCACAGAAAGAAACCTTGGTATCTGGGCCTAGATATGCAGTCTATCCATTAACTTCCCCTGGATCTTGCTGACCCCAACCTCTCAGTCTGACCCCAGCCCCACAGTGCCTCCAGGAATAGTTAGATCCTTGGTTCTTTCAGGAGCCCACCCTTCCAAGTGCCTCACCTTCAGAGGCACTCACACCCCAGTCTTGGGCCACTCATCGTGCTACCCAGCTGGTCAGTCTTCACCTTCACTGGTGTGCACACACCAACACGTGCATCCACACTCGCTCTGGTTTGTTGCACCATGAACACACAGACCTTAACCTGTGGTCCCATTCCATGGCCACTTGCCACCCCTCTGCAGACACACACATGCCCAGGACAGAGCCTCTCACCCAGGAAAGAGAAAAGGAAATCGGTAAGAAGACAGGATGGATCATGCAATTGTGAGCTGGGCATAGCACCACAAACTCACCGACCAGCCCCTACTCACACCTCTCCAATGCCCTTTATCCCCATTCTCCTCCATTTTCCAATATTTGTTTCTCCTCAGACCACCCCAGTCCCCACCTTTCTTGCTCTTGGTTCCTTCTCTGCACATCTGTAATAAGACTCATCCAACCCCCTGCATCCCAGAAGTGTCCCACACACCTGGTCTGTGTGGGGCCGCACCTAGTCTGTTACCCCTCAGTCAGTGAGGAGACCCAGGGAACCCCCACAGACCTGTAATGCTGGGTGAGCCCTGACTCCTGGGACTGAAGCTCCCTGGGACACCCTGGGAAGGGTCTAGGTGGGGGTAGTGCTTCTGGCTGGGATATTGCCCTCCGTCCCCACTGTGGTGCCTCTGGGGTCTTGCATGGGGGAGGGGAGTTGAAATGAGCCTTCAACGATCTGGGTTCCCTTACCTGCAGTTCTTCTGTGTTCCTGTGGGCCCCTGGTGTGGAAACAAGATTTTTTGTCACATAACCTAACAATCTCCAGTATTAACTTATGTTAGAGTCAGAGACATGGAAAGGATGGAAAAAGCCTGTTTTAATTTTCTAGGAAAGAAACAAGTCTGCTGAGCAGTGTTTTGCACTAGAATTTAATCACCTACATTGGGATTGCATATGACAAAGCTTTCACAACTTTCTTTAAGAAATCATTTTATTTTCTATTAATTTCAATTTTTCCAATAATTTATGTTAATATTTTTAACTGTATTTTAGTGTTTCAGTGTTTGTTCAATATCCTTGCCTTCACCATCACAAAAAAAAACTAACTCAACTCTTTGAGTTCCTCCGCCTAACTGAACTCTGTTAGATTTTTTTCTAAGAGCAGCTTTGCATAGAATTTAATGTCATCCATACTTTTTCAATAATGCCAAAAATATATATATATTCTGTTCTATGGATTTTTGGATTGCTTTGATTTTAATGTAAAAAACATTTTTCTTGAAATATTAATTGAGACTTCCTCTGATTTGAGAGGATTAAGCAGGTAGTTCTAAATTCATGATGCCAATATAGAACGTAAAGCAACTTGTGGCTAAGTAATAACCATTTAGATAAGATTCAGAAGGGCTGGTTTTTTGTTGTTGTTTGTTTTGTTTCTTGTTTGATAATTGGTTTGTGTTTTCATAATCTGAGTAACCACATCATGATGTCTTATACTTTCTTTGAGTTGATGAAACTAAACAGGCCTTTTGTGATTAGACTTTGGTCATGTTTCTTTGTTTTGTTTTGTTTTCTTTCTTTCTTTCTTTCTTTCTTTCTTTCTTTCTTTCTTTCTTTCTTTCTTTCTTTCTTTCTTTCTTTCTTTCTTTCTTTCTTTCTTTCTTTCTTTCTTTCTTTCTTTCTTTCTTTCTTTCTTTCTTTCTTTCCTTTTTAAGGGCCAGCTAGATTTCTCAAATGTTTGAGAACTCATCCTTCTGCAAAAAAATAAAGTAATTAATTAATAAAAAAAATCTACTGTGTTCAAGACTCTGTCTAAGGAGATTATGCAGTCATTTAAAAAAAAAATAATAGTTTTGAATCTGACTCCCACAGTCATAGCTAACTCCAGTGCTGTCGTTAACTGCAAAATCTATTATGTTGACTGCCTGATGTCAGCTCTGGTAGTGGTGTTTGTTATGAGTCATTACATTTATGTGTGTGTATTACGTACCCATGCAATATTTAACTGCTAAGAAGACAAAAATCTTTCAAGATTTATTAGGTTTTAATGTTTATTTATAGATCATACAGTTAACCTATGAAATATCTTGTTCTTATTTTTCTTTTTTGTCAGCAGCCTTTGAAAATATTGGAGGGTAGACATTTAGAGGAGCAATGAGCCATTTCAGGAAGCTGTTGTGTCTGAGGAAGATGTCCTTTTGGCATATTTGCATTACAGTTACCCAAGAATAGGCATTTAATTCTGTAGGATGCCACTGGAATATTGAAATTGTCAAAATATCATGCAGGGACTTAATTTTTCTTCCTGAGATCACATATCTTGTGTTTAAATGCATTCACTTTAGCCAAGTTAAACTCCTTATGATACTTAACAACGTCTCAGTTTTACTGTTCTCCCCTGAACAATTATTTTCCGTAACTGGTATTTCACTTTGATTTCCCATCAGAGTGCTGAGGATAAAGTTTTTCTCAATCTCCTGGGTTTTTTTTTTTTTTTTTTTTTTTTCTGTTTTCTTGAATCTCCTGTTCATGTCCTATTTAAAATCTTCCAGTTCTCTTTTTCATGGTGCAATGATTTTCATCACCAGTCTCCTCCCCCTAACCATTGAAAGACTACTTTACTGTTTCAGTAATTTCTTCTGCTCTTCCAATGGCTTACAATACAGTTAAAGCCACCTTGGAGAGACAGATGGGAATTCTTGTTCACATAATAGTATCTAGCTAGATTATCTTCAAGCCACATCTTAATTGTTACCTGTACTGAACCCAAGCTTGCAGTATCGCAAACAGCAAGGTAATTAGCCTGAGACTGTCTTAGCTGAATTAAGATGTGACGTTCTTGAGGCCATGGGAGATGTCCTTCTTCCTTCCTTCCTTCCTTCCTTTCTTCCTTCCTTCCGTCTTTCTTCCTACCTTCCTTCCATCCATCCTTCCTTCCTTCCTTCCTTTCTTCCTTCCTTCCGTCTTTCTTCCTACCTTCCTTCCATCCATCCTTCCTTCCTTCCTTCCTTCAGCCTTCTTCTTTCTTGATTTTTCATTGCTTCATCAGCTTGAACTACAAGATCAACTCTTCTACAGAATATGTAACAATCGAATATAAGATATTATGAAGCTTCTGCTTTTGTGGGTGGTTGAACTTTTCATGGAGGAGAGGAGAGGAGAGGAGAGGAGAGGTTCTCTCTAGTATGAATAGTGTATATGCATTTTCTGGAAATTCAAATGAATGAAGAGTGCTATCAAAATTTTCCATGACAAAGCCCAGAACTTTGTGTTTCGTTGGATAATAATCTTACCATTTCTGTAGCTGACAATCATAAAATTACAAGAATGCAATGAAGAATGGTTCCAGCATCTGGCAATGGTATGCAAGGATAGAAAATTTTAAAGCATGGCTCAGACTTTTTTAAGCTAAAGCAGTGCTTACTGCTTCTTTCCTCTCCCCCAAAGGACACTTTATAGCTAGCAGATAAAATCTAGTTTAAAAAAAGTAAAAGCCTACATTTATAAATTTTATTTATAACAACCATAAAAATAGCGAGGCACTATATGAGCGTCTAGACTCTTGCTACAGCTCGTATTTTCTTACTTTCTATTGAGTATTTTGATAGATGTACTCAGAATGTTGTAACATTGCAAAACAGATGAGAAAATGTTTAAGAAAATAACAGCAACACTTTTCAAGAGAAAGCTTTTTTTTTTTTTTTAAGTGTGAGAAATTTCTGTATGCTAATGGTGAAAGGGGTCATATTTGTAATATATAGCCTACATCTATAATGATATCTAAATACAATTCCATATTAGAGATGAAGGTCTATCTATTGAAATATTCCATTTGGTTAACAGGATAGAATGTGTAGGATACTTCACACGACATTTAGAGAATCACTGTTATCATCCCAAGCCACGCCTTCCATTTTCAAATTCAACCAGGGAACACCTTACCATCTTTACTGTTCCTAAAAGAACATTGTTTTCAATTGAAGGTCACTAGCACTATCCATGAACCAATTTACTTTGAAGATGTCTCTAGTGACTTGTTTTCCCCACTGTCCCAAATAATTTCATATATAATATCTCAAAATTGCATCAGTATCAACAGAGCACATGACAACATACAGATTTCAGTTTCAAATAGAATCTAAACTTGAACCAGTCTCAGAAACGAGTAAAGTCTGTCTCTTACTGATTTCTTGATGGTGGTCTTGGGAGCAGGAAGCTTCTCTACATTTTCTACGTTGCTCTAGAATATACATTACAAGTTACAACAGTTGTTTTTTTAGCTCACACTGTTATAAAGTAAATAGGACTTTGTAGGTTTGGATTTGTTAGTGAGAGAAATTGATTATAATTAGGTGTATTACTACTTAGTTATAAAAAGCAAAGGCCTCTATTCCCAAATACAATAAAAGCAAACGTACTTATTCAGAAATCTAACTGCCCCTATATATAATTTGTGTCTGAAATCGTCCAAGGGGTTATGACCATAAATGCTTCCCAACCCTTTACTTTGGTTAATCATCACAGAGTTAAAGTCATAATCTCTGTATATTTATTAAGGGAAACTTTTTTCCTCCCAGGTCATTCACCTTTACTCTGATGTTTTTCTTATCAGACTATTCTATTTAGCTATTTAGCTGCATATAGGATTATACCATAACAAGGTATGGAATATCCCTCTTGCTCATCTTTTTTCTAGGTATTTTCTTACACAATGCTTGTAAGCATGGATGCAACCAGAAATGTCTTCTATTTAATATAGATGTTATTTTAAAGTATTTTTTGAGATTCAAATCCATTATGGACCACCTGAGTACCCCTCAGGTTCCCTTCAGGATGCTTACTGTTAAAAAGGATTACTGATAAAATTGTTGATGCAACAGGGTTGGTTTTGTTGAAGAAAATAAAGTTCTGCCTGCTTTTTGTACTCCTGTATGTGCATCATCAACTATGACTGCATAAACCAAGCAATGTTGAGTTCCAAAATTACTATTATTGGTAGCAATAAATTCTGATTAAATAAATAACCTATGTTGAGCACTCTGAAGTTGTCTATTATAAAAGAAAAAAAAAGGCTTTTTTCAATAAGGAGACTGTGATAGTGATACAAAAAGGAGTGCAGATAATGCTTAGCTGTGTGAGTTTTTTCAGTGGGCGCTTCCAATATATGCAGTTGAGTTATATTTTTTAGACATCCCCTGTCTATGTTGCCTGCTAAAAAGATCTGGAGAAGATTGAAGAAATTGGTCGTTGCCTTCTCGAGGTTTCTTTCTTCACTTTATTAGTTTTGACTCTTAGATTTATTCTAATCATGCTTGTTCCAAAACTGACATCAGATAGAAGATAAGTAATGGAGCAATAGTGGATTTGGTAATTACTAAAGGATGATACAGTAGCTCTCCTGTAGCAGCTCTGCCACTGCTTGTAGTTGCAAGATGCATTTACAAAAGTCTTATGAGTCTTCCTCTGAACACTGACATTACAGAATGATCACAACTGTTCACTCACTGATTATTATTATTATTATTATTTCCAGGTTTTAATGCTGTATGAAAAATGAGGAACTGAGAAAACCTGAATTATGGCAGTGAAGGATGCCATAAGCTTTTTTGCCTTTAGATCCCTTTAAGCAATTTGAGGATTATGCAGTCTAGTTACTTTCTGTAAATCATGCAGAGGTCTGCAATTGAAAATGATATACAACTTTCCTTGTAATTTTCCTTTTAACTCTAATTTTCTTGGAAATACCAATTAAGCTATGAAGGTGGAAGGGAATGCCAGGGCGAAAACAAACAGGTGAATGTGAAACGGATCAGGGATAACAGTAATAAATGAGGGATCAGAGGAACTGATGAGGCTTAAATTCACATAATGTCTGAATAATTAGATGAAAACTTTTAGAGTGTTATGTCTGCATCTTTTCATGTGAGTAAATCACTTATGGTTTCAAACTTGTATAGTTCAATTGAAGCATGAACTCACAGGAAAGGTTTAGGTTTGATATATATAGAAATGATCGGTCTCTGTAATAATTGTATATTTCATGGAAAACAGAGATTTCTTCTCACCTTAAAAAATAACTGTCATGGTTAGAAATACTGTATTAACACCCTCTTTGTCAGTCAGTCATATTCAGACAATTGTCTGAATATGTAAGCAAGTTTTGCATGTTTTCTTAAGGCAGAGGATTGCTAATATTGGTGAGTCCTTGTTTCTGTCCCATCTTCTCACGTTACCACGCATTGGGAGGAAAAATCCCTGTACCAGTATAGGTTGGAGAAGAAGTGTCCAGTATGGGGAGGGATCCTGGTAGACACCAGATTAATGATGAGCCAGCAGAGCACCCCTGTGGCAAATATAGCCAACAGAATCCTGGGCTACGTGAAGCAGAGCATTGCCTGCCCATGATCTTTCCCCTCTAACCGGCACTGATGACATACATGTCCAGCTCTGGTCTCCCTGGTACAAGAGAGAGGTGAGCATCCTAGAGAAAGTCCAGCAAAGTGCCATGAAAGTTGTAAAGGGCGTGGAGCACCTGTCATATGAGGAAAGGCTGACAGATCTGAGAGTGTTTAGTCTGGAAAAAAAAAAAAAGGATCAGGGGATCTTAACAATGTGGGTGGTAGTGAAGAAGATAGAGCCAGACTCTTCTTAGTGACGCCCATCGACAAGATGAGATGCAATGGTCACAATCTGAAATATAGGAAATTCCATTTAAGCATAAAGCAATTTTACTGTGAGACTGTGAGTGTGGTTGGATACTGAAACCGGTTTCCAAGAAAGGCTGTGGAGTCTCAATTCCTGGAGAAACCATCGTCAACATAGCTCTGGTCAGTCTGCTTTGATCATCCTTGGATAATCTCCAGAAATGCCTTCCAGCTTCAGCAATGATTCTGTGAACTTTTGTAGTTAGCTAGAGCCTTGTTTTCACATTCACCAGCTTTTCTTCATAAAATACATCCTCTTATTCCCTCACTGATATTGTCCCAGCTCCTTTTGGCCCTACTATGCCAAGGTGAGCTCATCATCCTTCTGCATTCCAGACAGGTGACTTCCTTTTTTTCCTTATGGGTCTATAAATGAGGCAAAACCTTCAGGAATTTCTTAGGAGAAAAATTTGCATTTCTGCGTTCATGCACCTGATATGTCACTAGCTCCTGGCTGGCAAAATTAGAACTTGGCAGAGGATGAGTTCAACTAATTACTGCCTTACAGGGAGGAATGCTTAGTTACCTAGGGAAAATGGTGCTTGCACATTCGATGTAGAAGTTAGTAGGGTGTGCTCATAGCAGATTTATATTGAGAATTCAGCGGCACAGCTATGACAAATTTCTAATGGGTATTTACAAACAGAATATTTAGGGTCTTATAATTTACAAATGACCACAGATTTTCACAGAGGAGAGCTACTGAAAGAAAATTCCTCTCTAAATTCCTCTCCAAATGCCAAATTTAAGTATTAATCCTAATGATATTTAAATTTATTAATTAAATATTTGCAATATTGAAGAGTAAAGTAAAGATATTTCCCCTAATCTTGTTTTAACAAAAGGCAAAATTGTATTGGTTGAAAATAATTTTCTATAAGTTTGACACTGAAAAGTTTTATTTTAATAATTGAAGTGTAGCACAGTTCTTGGCTCATAAAAACAGCTTTTAAACAAAGAAAGATTGGACATTCTCTAGCTATGCCAGCAAGGTCTCATATGTGTGTATGGGACAAATAAAATATGAAGAAAATACAGAAAATAATGACGAGATTCAGACTTAAAACTTTTCAGGAATATTTTGAACCACACATTTAACTATTTTAAACAGAGGTTTATCTCTAATATTATATGAGTTTTTGGCAACTTAAAGCATCTAAAAATTAAAATTATGACAAAATGGTTGTGTGAAGTAGATTTCAACAGATTTTTTTTTCATTCAGAAACTTTATACACAATGTTTTTCTGAACACTTCAAACCAAAATTTTAATGCATGACTCCTGAACATAACTGAAGTCAACCTGCCAAGCAAGTGGATTTCCTGTCTGTTCTGTTTTTAACAAGTTTGAGAACAAAATCATTGAATGTCATAATTCAGTATGTCAATATGTCATGCATTCAGATTTTTGCATTCCAATAGGTATACTTCAATCCTCAGGTATTCTCTCTATGAAGGAAAAATTTAGTACAAAAGAAAATAATAAAAAATTACAGGAAGAACTTTGTGTTTTGTCCATTTCCATGTTTCAATACTGTAATTTAACATATGTCAAAAATAATTCAATGAATGAGAATACTGTTGGATAAGCTAACTGCAATGTTCAGCTTGGCTAGTTCATTTGGATGAGCTCTCTGGTATTAACATGCTCTCAACAGAGACATCAGTAAAGAGTTAAAATGGCTCTGTGAGTCATATCAGTACGCTGCTCAGTCAAGTAGAACTGGTTGTCAACTCTATGAATTAAAAAAAAAAAGTTCCACATGGTTTATTTTTTCATACATTTATTAGACAGTTTGTTAGGCAGATTTGCCTATTGCTTTGTTTGTTTGTTTGTTATGTTTTGTTTTGTTTTGTTTTGTTTTACAGAATACAAAGTAGATCCTGCTTGGAGTGTGGGGAGAACATACTCAACCTAAACCTCATTTGTTTTATAACAGACTTCTTTCATTTCCATGACATGAATATGATTTTATTGAACCACTATCTTTTGTCAACATTGAACAATAACCTGCTTTGTGATGTCTGAAAAAAAAAAAAAAAAAAAAAAAAAACTTAAAAAGGTCTTCCTTAATTTTAATGAGCTGAAATAGCACTAAAAAATATAAAGAATTATAAATGTATTTCAGAATAAGAAAGTAAAGCTCAAACCCCACAAAATTCTATGATTCATAATAATACTCTGCCCACTAGATATTTCTATCCTCTGCTTAATCACTGTGATGGAATTACAATTCTGTGTTCACTAGCTGTGATTTACTTAGTGTGGTTTGATTAATGGCACCACAAATTTGTTTAGTTAATGGAATATTTTAATTTACTGTGCATGATAGAAGACAGTGTAAAATTACTTTGAATATCTCTATTATATTACATTACTGTTCAGCACTATCTAAACTATGAAATCAGAAGAAAATTGGCTGTGTAAGCATTTTACTTTCAGGTATCTGTATCCTAGCAGACTGAAGATCTTATATCACATACTCTAGAATGAACATTATGCTTTATGTTGTAAGTTAACACTTTATTCTTCTTAGGGTCCTTTACAAGGACTGTGCATTGCTGAGCTACTTATAATCCTCCAATGCACCATCTCAGTTATAGAGATTTCTATAAACAGTCAATGGAACTATTCACAATAATTCATAGTAATTAGAGTTAGTAAATATGTTTATCTCTACAGGACAGGAGTCCTTAACATATTAGCTTTGAAAGTCGGATAGAGACAAACTAGGTGATGTAAAGGAGTTTAAACAAAATACGATGCGAGGAAAAAAAAAAAAGGAAAAAATCTAGTTTTGATGCCTGAAAAGCAGAAAAGCAGCAGGTATACAACAGGGCAAATATGCTAACAGACTGCGTACAAGAAGAATGGTGACCTCTTGTTCTGCTGGGTATTATTTTGCTGTGTTTATATAGCATCACGCTAGTGAAATCAGAGACCAGGTATCACCACTATAATAATAAAAACTTTTAAAAACATTAAAACAAGGAGTCCTCCAAATCAAGCTGTCTTTTAAAGCCTTGTGTATGCTTCAAGGTCAATGCTGTACCAGTTACACTAACTGTGAATAAAACACCATATTATGAAAAGTCGGTGCATGCATTGCTAAATTTCACATTGCCAGGTTCTTTTCTTATCTAATATTTCCAAAATATTTCATCAAATATTTTATTTTATATGTACCTATATATGTAATATATAGTATTCATTTTTAAATATAAAATGCAAATATATGATACATAAATATATCTAATTATATATTTTCATATTTCATGTCCTGAAAATTAATGGTATATGATATCCATAATTTTAGTTTTTGTTCTGAGGCAGTTTTTAATAATTTCTTTAAGCAAAATAGAATTTAGCAAAGTAAAAGTAATTCATATCATATACCAGAAGAAATTAACTAAAACATTCTGAACTAATGATACTACAATACACTTCACCAGTGACTTTCAAAGGAACTTTCATTCCTAACTTAGATGCTTGAGATCATCTTTAACACACATTTAATTCCTACTGCGAGGCTTGCTTAAAATGTTGGTGTTGTTAATTTATTCATGTTGACCAGTAAGCAGCATCAGGCCCAGACATGCTGCACTGAAATCTTCCATAAGTTATTTAGAAAAATATGTCAGTTTTCTAGTCTAGTTTTCTAGTGGTGCCCAGCAACAAGAGGCTACAGGCACAAACTGAAACACAGAAG
>VXAL01009637.1:24856-37813 GCA_013399475.1 Chauna torquata | reverse complement strand
ATAATAATAATAATAATAATAATTCTTACTCTTTGTAGACCATACATCTATTATTTCTGTTGGTTAATGTGGGTCTTGTGCTTGTGAAAAAGGCATATAAACCAGGTCCCACATGGTTGTTATTAAGGTGAGGTATAATTCTGATTTGGGAGAGGAAACAAATGGAGGAAATACATTATAGTCATTGTGATTCTGCAATTTCTTTATCCTGTTGATTGATTTGCAAACAGAAGTGTATGAAGCTGTCTGGAGTTTACTTCTTGGAATTTTGAAATAGGATATGAAAATTAAGATTTATTTTCTTGGAAGGGTACTGCAAAGACAACTTATATTAACCATTTTTGGGTCATGGATAAACAAGTTAGAGCTCCTTTTGCTCTTGCAACACTTAATCAGCAGGGATGACAGGAACAGACAGTAGCCAATTGTATTTTGTTGCTTAAATAGGATCATGTAAACAAAAATCTTAAACAAGATTTCCTTGCTTCCTTATTGTGACTGTAATGGCATCACAAAGGTCACTAAAGTAATACCTCATTAGAAAAGGTTGTTCTCAGTGAAAAGTGTTTTCTGTTGGTTCGATTGTTTATATATTTATTTATGTATCTACTTAACTTTTTTTTCTTCCTCTTTTGCTTTTATATTTCTTTGCCACCTCTTTGGAAAGCCAGACTATCAAATCAGTCTCCTTACTTCAATAAGATCTACTGTACTTTTCCTTTTCTCTTTATGTTTTTGTACAGCATATTTCCAATATTCCACAGAATATTTCCAGCTTTAGACTTTTCCAAGTTCCTTTTCTAAAACAGCACAACATGGCCAGTACCTCTCCTCTACACAATAGCTAACATCATCTCAAAAGCACAATTCCTAAGACAGTCCAGAAAGTAAAGCAAATTTAGCACCTGTTTTTTTTTGTTTTGTTTTTTTTTTTTTTTTGCCAACAAATTTTAAATCTGCTTCTATGTGGAAGTAGAGAGTCATAGTTATACTCTGCTTGCCTCACCTAGCCAATTTTACTCCAACTCCTGCCACATCATGGTGACAGCCAAATCTTCTTTCAGCTTTCATATGCTTTCTCCTTTCCAAGAAATAAGATTCTCTAACTATGAGGTAGTCTGCTAAAACATTCTCAACCATCCTGTCTGGAGAGCTCCAGATGAGATTGCATTGCATACACCTCCCTGGTAGCAGTAGGATTTACAGACAGCAGCTGGTTATGACTACTTAGTCTAAGCCATTTGTAATGGTTTAAATGCTTGAAGAGTAACACTAATTTTATGTAGCATGTTAGAATATCATGGATTAATGTTAATAGTGAGTAGTAGTTTTATTGCAGACTAAAAGGCAAGTTAGCCTTTACTGTTCTATTCAATATCTTGTAAATGATTTACAGAGTACTTGTGAAACTTTCTGTTAAAATTTTGTCAAAGAAATAGTCATTCCTAAGTAGAGGATTAGAAACATCCTTAGTTTCAGATGGTGATTCAGCGTCTGTAATTGTAAGATTCCATACACGGTAGCAAACACTAGGGACGTGAAGAGCTATGAATAACAGATTTCAGAAAGTGCCTTGATACATGAGTTCAAAATATCACTTGAATAACATTTATTATCCTAGCAGCACAGAACTGAGTATATCTGAATTCAGGGGGATACAGTAGCATCAGGTACCGTCTAGCAATGGACCTGTTCCTGCCTGCTACTAATTTCTGACCACTGAAGCTACCAAGGCAGTCCTGTCTTACTGCTACCTTTCCCCCTGCCACTTACAAGCAGACTGGAAAATATCAGTCTGTTTTACACCTTGTAAAACAATAGGAGCCTGATCCCACTGCAGTGTAAAAAGACACATAACAAAAATTGCTACAGCATCAGTAGAAAGAATATGATGAGTCTGTACACAGTCTTAGAAAAATGATTTTTTGTGCACAATAATCAGGATATACTTCTTGAGTTTTATGGAAAAGGTTATATTTTAATTAGGGATGATAAAATTATTTGCAAAATAACTTTGTCATAGACACAATAGTACATCCCAGTCAAATGTATTTTGCATGCAATTGACAAAAATAAGGTTGATATTCCAAGAGTACCTTAAAATATGTAGTAGAGTCTGAAATTATGTATAAAAGCAGAAAAGCGAACTGGTTAAATGTGAGTTGATTCCATCTATCTTTAGGCAATAGATACCATACATTTTTCTTTAGTCCTTGTTAGGCATAGAAAGGAGTATTTAAGAGAGGAAAAGAAAGCAAGCAAAGTAGGTTTTGCTGACATTAAAAGAAATCTCTCTCTACACACAAATAAAAATAGTGTTTGCAGCCTATCACATGGTCACCTACTCAGTGCCTCTGTCTGATGTCTTTCTTCGGTGAGAAATGGGCAACTGGCACAACTTGTACAACAATGCCAGCTGACAGGTAGTGCCTGAATCAATCCCTCTGTTGATTTCTATGGGTTTAAGATCAGGACTTTTATTACTGTGAGTGTCAGTGTAATTCAGTATCAGCTCGTGTTTCACAGAAGCTGATGGAAGAAGGCTCATTTTTTATAAATTTCCCTGTTCTAAGAAACAAGTCATAATTACATGTCTCTTGATCTGGAGACTAAACTCAGCCTCATCTTTTTGGTGCCCAGAGAAAACTGACATTTCTTACTTTTTCCAAGGTTAGCCTAACATTAATTAAAGTGTCTCACTGTACTTTTATTTCCCATCCTTGTTCTTTTGTATATATTATGCCATTTTTAATATAATGAAAATGAATAAATTTCAAATGTCAGACTCCAGAAAGTAAGTATGTGTCAGGACCCTTGAACATGTACAGAAGACTCTAAAACACAGGAATAAGATTTAATTTGTGAAGATCTTCTCATTATTTACATTTTACAGCACCTTCAGTATATGACATGGTATCAGAGAACTAATAAAGTCCTTTCTTAACAGCTTCAATGGTTACTAATTATCTACATAAATTACACACTACCACTTTTGGTGATATGAACAATCATGAATTTAGTTGCTATAATCAGATACTTCATCTCTTTGTAACATGTTACATGAGAGAAGGAGAGAAAGAAATAGTGCAGGAGAAAGGCAGAGGAGAAAAAAAAATTAAGAGTTCTTTAGCACCACCTTGATAGTGAAGGGAATGTAAACAACCAGGGGTAAATCTGTTCGGTCATGCCCTCCTTCTTCCCTGTTGATAATGATGGGTATGACATCTGGGATATGGATATCTGGGTCAATGTGATATTCCAAGTCTGCAAGTGCTCTGATATCCATTACTTCAAAGCACAAAGGCAGAAAGCAGAAAAGTGAAGGGTGCAATCTTCAGCATACCAGTTTTAGAAGTGTGTTTTACAAGTGTATGAATTCATTGTGATACCATTTCAATTGCTCAAACTTCCAGAAAGGCTCAAAGACTAGTAGGGTCTGTGGTTACGGCAAGTGCACAAACGCTGTTCAGCTTTCTACCCTTTACTCCTATCAAAGCCTTCTTTCTCAGACTATATATGGAGAGCAGTGCATAAAATCTTAAGATTTTAAAGTACTTTAACTAGTTCAAGACATAAGCATGTCTTGGTTCTTTATTCTAAGTGACAGAAAGATAGAGAATGGTTTTTTTTTCATATCTGACCCTCAGCACCAAATTTCATAGGAAATTCAGTATCTCATTTTCAGGTTAATTGTCAAGGTATAGTTGCAGCTGTTTCCTTTGAATAGCCTGATTAACACTGAGTGATATGTTTATATTTTTTCCCTAGTTCAAAACACATAGTATGGTCATAACAACAAATAGGCTAAAACTTCTTCCTTTTCTTTCCTCCCTTCACCCCTTCACACCCCAGTTAGAATATTTTCCTTTTCCCTTTTCTTTATCTTTTGTCTCTGAAGATTTTTTCTTTCTTCAACATCTCAGTGATCAGAGCTTCTGATCAAGGTGTTCTGTTACAACGAACACGCTACCCCATCACTAAGATGTATCTAAATGAAAGCTATAACCAGAACATAACAGTGAAATCATGCAGTGAGGAAAAGTGAATGGTAGGGTTTATGAGAAACAAACTACATAGGCAGAGTTCCGGATCCATGACAGGAAATCTATCATTAAATCATAAAGAAAATATTTGTGTTTTGTCATCTAAGAGATAATGTCAGTGCAGTAGAATGTTTCAATTGGTTAATGGTTTCCCAGTGCTAGATAAATATCAGAGCAATTCAAAAGAGTTATTTTGAAAAAAGATGAAACAATGGAGTTCTTTCTGGAAAAAAAAAAAAGCTAAAAATATTTCTCTGAAAAAAAAAATGTCTGGGATTCTTAAACTTGGTATTAAACAAAAAAATACTATTTTTGTTAAAATGAAACAGTCCAAATTTGAAACTGATGCTTGTTTCCCTGCTTTTCATTTTCTGGCACAATTAAAACATATCTATGTTTAGACTTGTCATACCATATCCATGGCCTAGTAAATGCCACATTTCATAACGTACACAGAAATTATAGGGAGTTAACCCCACACAAATATAAGTGTATTAGAAAAAGGCCATTCTTTGACTAGTTTTGATATGGTGTGTATGAACTGAATGTAAAAGGAAGGCTACATTGCTTACGAATTTATGTTTCACATCATGCTTCAGGTTTCGTATGTTGAAATAACCCATGTGAAAATAACTAGTTGATTCTTCTTCTTGTGAATTCATCTTATCAGTTGGATTTAATCCTAAATTTTAGATTTACTTGGCTGCATGTTTAGAACAGAGTTATGCACAAAAAAAAAAAAGACAAGCTATCTTATGCATGGTGCTTTAATGATGATTCTCTAAAATTCATTTGAACAAAAGAACAATCCTCTGTTATTCAATTAAAAGTCATATTTATTATAAATTATATCTCAAAAATAAATTTTTTCTTTCCATTATGAAACTGTAGCAGCAAACTCAGAGAGTCAGTCATCTCTAAACTCTTTCTAACTGATGGATTGCATCAACTGCTTGTAGCCTGTAAAATTTCTTATCATGATACTTAAGCACTCTCAAAAAAAAAAAAAAAAAAAAAGCTGGTTTTATTTCTTCATTAGGATTTGAAAATATTGAAGTTATATAATGCTTCCAAAGTCGCATAGCATTTGTTGTAAAGCTATTCTTCAGAGCCTTGAATTGTAAAGCAAAATTCCAAGCACTATAAGTTTAATGTACACTATTCTTATCCATGTACATAATTCATATGTGTTATTTTTGTATAGGCTGTGGTGAATTTTTACATTAATTTTGGATATTTAGATTTCAAATACTTCTAAGGGTTTTTCACTATTTTAGTTACATTAGAAGAAAAAATCAGTGAATATTAATAGAAATTCAAATGGTAAAAATCTCAGTTGAATATATTCTGCAAGTTATACCTGAACTGGCTGTGAAACATTTTTCGCTGTGCCAGTTGAGTAATGCTGCAATGTGGCACCTAAAACTGTGTTCAAATATCTATTTGATTGCAATTGCAGCTGAATGACATAAGTGCTTGAACTGAGTCAGTTACTTATTTTTACATCTAAAAATGGGCCTTGTAAGTAGCTAGCGCTTGAAAATATTTATATGATAAATTATCTCAAACTTCATAAGGCCTCTTCTTGTAGTAATACTTCTCAAAGACATTTGTTGTTTAGAAATTTCACCAGCACGTTCTATTAGCAGCAATCTACATTTACCAATGAAAACTGATAGGACAGCTTCACTGCCTGACATTTAACTTTGTGAAGTAAAACTGCAGTTTCTTATTATATATGCGGTAACATAATTTGTATGAGTCCAGCATGGACTGATCACGTTTGGGTCCATAAACAGCAGTGAGGAATGATTGTCAGTTTGGAAGAACTTGGTCAATGACTTGTATCTTTGTGAATTATCACTGTACAACTAAGAACAAGTGGAGCATTTATGTCTTTGTCTCTAAATCTGACTTTTCTCTCACCATTCAGAAATTCTTACTATTACTGATAAATATTATCCTGGACTTTATTTTGGTCACTTAAAAGTTAACATTTCTAATATAATTGTCCTGGAGTTGCTTACATTTGAAAGAATTAAAAAATATGTTCCTTTCTCTCTCTTTCTCTCTTATCTATCTTATCTATATTATCTAATCTGTTTAGTATATTGCCATAAAATATTATTTAAGTACAAAGACGTAGAACCAGAGTGACCAAAGAGAGCCGTATTATCTCTTCACCCAGTAGAACAGGGATGTAGACTCTGAGGCTTATGCCAAAAGGCAACTGAAAGATCATAACAGAAAGGATCTCAAGCCCTTAGGGTACATCTGTCTAATCCAAGAGCAGCTGCTTCAAGTGCCTGAGCTTCTGAGAACATTAAATGGCAACCTTTGGTCAAAACTACCCTGCAGAAAAGTTAAGCCTTGAAGTCAGAGGGTCTCTTGTGGGAGACAGAAATCTATTACTAAACCAATGATAGAAAAGAGCCTAAATCACATAACAGCTAGTTTTAAGGGAAATTAATCTATGGGCATGCACAAACACAGTTTTTCCCTGTAGTAAACATTTTCCCATACTCGTGAGTTCAGGAGGATGGTTAATGCTTCTGAACTTGGCCATGTAGTCTCATCACTGTAAGAACAGCCTACTCAGGGGCCTACTGTGTTTCTGGGTATTGCAGAATATTTTTTGAGAGAATTCTGAATTACATAGACCAGAACTAAATTTGTAAGAACTTGATTGCTTTTGTTTGTTTGGTGGGTTGGTTGGTTTGTTTTGAAGAATGTTACGGGAAAATAAAATGAAAGGCTGTGGTTGTAGAATCTTGTATTTCACAATTTTTAAGTTTAATTGATAAATTATACTTCAGAGGAGACAGAAAACATAGATAAGAACAAATCTGTCAGCAAACAGGATTTGCCTCTGAGGAGAAACAGATTGAATACTTTTTTCTTGATGAATATGTTGTTTTTTTTTTTTTTTCCTTTGCTTGCTAATTATCAGCTTATGTGTGTGGACCATGTCATGTGCAGAGAATAGAGAACCACCAAGTGGAAGTGTTGGAGTCGATTTGTCTTTGACAACCTTTGGCACACAGCTTCCAAGACAGCCTTCTATTTGGTGCCAGCTCTCATCTGAGCAAAAAGTCCATCAGTCAGTCTCAAGGTATCAGACAGTGACAATAAATGATGGATAGAAGAGAAGATGTTACACTCAAAGGGTAACATCATCTATATTATTTTTGTGCTTTCTTCTTGAAAGGTATAGGAAGAGGATTTTGTTTTGTTTTGTTTTGCTTTTGCTTTTCTTTTTGTTTTCCACAGAAGAACTTTAAGAAAGCACTAGGGGTTGAAAGGAAAAATGTCATTGAATGTCGCTGGACATAGAAGATGTGACTAAAATATTAACCTTGGCTGTTTACTTTGGTAAGTTATGACAGATGATAGGGATGGAGATTTAAAGAGTAAAGAAACATTGTTTAGTCAAATGAATGCAGGGTCTATAGGACCCAGCCAAAGACTGAATTAAGTGCTCAGAAAATGATGCACACAGGGAAGCTGCATTGTAAGATCCAGACCAAAGGAGAAAAGCTAGCAATGAAAGAAAAAACTAACCGTTGAACCTAAAAAAGAAAATCAAGTATACAGTAAACCATCATATGGTATAACAAGGGAACAGAATGGAATCTAGTTTCAGCAAAAAAGAAATAAGTGATTGGTATGACCAAAATATTAGGGCTGATGTAGAAATGAAAAGAAGATAGAAGGGATAGAGAAATCATATGGATGGAAAGAAGAACATACACATGGAAAAAACTCTGGAGATGTGTGCCCTGGAAGTAGATCTTTGTGATCAGGGAAGTGGGTCCACATATCAGAAGCGCACATTTTCTGTAGGGGGCAACTGTACATAGTATAAGCAGAAGGCTGACAAGGTCTGTGATAAACAAAAATTATAATTTATTTTTTGTTGCTGTTATAATAGAACAAAACACATCACCATAGTCCCATTTGAAAGTACTGAAACTGAATACCTCAGAGTGGAGACATTGCTCCACTCTGATGATCTTCAGAATAACTTGAGGAGTACTATTCTGAATTCAGGGAGTAATTTATTAGCATGTCATTGTGCATTTCTGCGATTTGTCCATACCTTTCATATCTCATGTCATTCCAATCCTCTTTGTTTCAAAAATGGTGTAATAGAACAAAAAAATTCTTTTGAGAGAGATAGCATAGATGATCATGTCAGGGATGAAAAAATAAGGTAGAATTATTTATTCTAGGAAATAAATAATTAGGCAGGTTTGGTACAACAATATTGTTGGAAATTATGAGCTGCATTGCGGAGCTAGAAAGACAGTTCATTCTCTTTAGTGATATCTGATGAGACTGACATTTCACTGAGGACAGACAAATGATTGAAGTATCTGTATACATATGTGAAGAGTGTACACAATAAAGCAGTGAAAAGAGAACAGTCAGTGAAACTGTTTAATGACTGAAATAAAATGAAATAGCATAGAAACGATAGAAGTAGAGGAAGAAGAATTGAGATGTCTTTGTATGAAAACACAGGGGATGACTGTACAAGAGGACTGGATTCCACCCCCACCTTCCCTTTTTTTTTATTTATTTTTAAACCCTGTAATGGTGGAAGAGTTTGCTGTAAGCCTTTTGGGATCAACGGTATCACAGAAATCAGTACTAACAGTATTTTATATATATATATATATAATTAGAGCATATTTTATCAATCTGTACTGTTATTCTAGATGTTTAAGTCACATTCACTAAGATCTTATGACTGACACTTATGAGAAGAAATTTTCGTGTTGGCTAGTTCTATTTGGTACAGTAACCCGGAAGATTTCCTGAATACTTCATGTGTCATTGGCCAAAAACTACAGTGTGGCAATGACCATGTTCTCTTCTTTCTGGGACCTCTCTACAAGTTTGCTGACAGATGCCTTTCAAGTCTGCTGAAGAGACATATTTTCGGGCACAGCTGTATTTTTTAAGTCCGTGTTTTGGTCCTCTTGTTATAAACGACAACCTCCAATTACAAGATCTGAGCACAGATCTTGTACGTTCTTGTATTTGCTTATGTCAGTATTGTGAATGTATATGCCAGCAAATACTCATATTTAAATCACAATATTCCACAGATAAAGCCACAGATAAAAAGAAAGTTCTAAAAACCGTAAATTTCTGAAAAATTTTCAGTAGTGTTTTCTCTTTAATGTTACTTTCAAGCCACAAAATCAGTGTCATGGTTTTGGTTGTGACAGAGTTAACACCTGCCTGCCTATGGGAAGTAGTGAATGAATTCCTTGCTTTGCTTTGCTTGCATGTGCAGCTTTTGCTTTACCTAGCAAACTGTCTTTATCTCAACCCATGAGTTCTTGCACTTTTACCTTTCTGATTCTCTCCCCCATCCCACCTGAAGAGACTGAGTGAGCGGTTGTGTGGCCCTTAACTGCCCGCTGGGGCTAAAAAACGACAATCCATTGTCATCCTCCGTGTTAAAACACAGAAACATAGAAATCTGGAAAGAGGGTACATTCTAATGAGAAAAAAAATCTTTAATTTCTTGAACCTTTTTAAAGGATGCTTCTTCAGTGAAGATATATTGTCTGGTCAGCCTTGTGTGATTTTTAATTCTATAAGCCAATAATAAATTTGTCTTAGAGAGTGGACTCTGGGCACATCAACCACCTATTGCCGTGCTTTTGCTAAGAAGTTTAGGAAAAAGACAGCTGTCATAGTAACTCTCCTACTTTTCTTCTGAAACTTCTCACATGAATAGGGAGTCCCATGAATTGTAAATTGACCTAAGTGTTTTTCCTGTGTGTTCATACCCAGAGAGATTCAGAAGCTGTGGAGAACTTTAAACACATTTAAAATTTTACAAAATCATTATGCTTATTAAGATGTACTCCGTTTTTGTATACATCTATGTATAGAAGTTAGGGTGCAGCCCTTTTGTTTACTATGTGCACTGAAAGATGGTATTAGAAAAAATTAAATATTAAGATAACTTGGTTTATTAAGCGCTGATCTTCTTTTCCATTTTGCCTGCATACAAAGCTTTCTTGATATTGCTCCATCTCCTACAAAATTATTTTCCAAGTCATACTTCTGAGAACTTACATAGCCAGTTACATATATTTATGAAAATTACTTCAGGAATGAGAATGCAAGTGTAAATGCAAACCCACAAAAACATTTTTGTTGCAACCAGTGTCCTTCCCACTCTGTCCTCTTGTTCTTGCCACATATTCTCACATTTGTTATATAGTTTTTCCTTTTTTAAAATCAGAGTGTAAAATAAGAACCTTGACTAGTATAGCTCAGCATGATTCTGACTTCAGTGAAACTGTCATTTCATAGCCATCTTTTATTTTTTGCTGTTTTGTGCACTGTCTCAGACAATCTGATCTGAACAGTTCAAACTGTTGTGGGCAGAAACTCTGTCATATTAACTTTGATGAAATGATGGCACCAATATCTAAGTAATTGGATTGAATAGATGTTGCATCTTTTATTTACAGGCATTGACATGCATTGCACTACAGCTAGGATTATGTTGGGTTTACATTTAAGTATGTCACTCCCACTCTGTTAGAATAATTTTGAAGATCTCTAGATATTCTCAGCTTAATTATTAGGCAAGAAAGGTAAAGAAAATTACCTCCCCACTGGATTCCATGGATTCCTACCCTCATTTTTCAGAGTTCAAATTTCACCTGCAGGTTTGGAAGATAGTCCTGTGCCTTAGCTTAGAATACTGCAGTCTCGTATAGGTATACCTAGTTTCTCCCTCAATGCCCTGACAATAAATTTTAGAACTATTTAGGCAGGAGACAGAGCCAAAGAGTAAACTGTAGTCTGATTAGAGGACTAAGAGGTATGTTGTAAGAGCTGGTTATATATGTTTAAGGAAAAGGTGTATGACAGTTTGGCAGATACCTTTAGAATTTTGTATGGAAGGGTTAGATACCATTTTATAATGTAGCATTGATAAATGAGATGGAAAGAGGGGCTTAAGGAGAATTGTTAGAGTGTTTTCAATCCATTTAAGTGCAACTCAGCTTCTCTCTTTTGTTGTTGCTGTTGTTGTTTGTTTTTGGTGAGTTTTGTGTGTGTTTCTTCTCTCTTCAAATAAGACATTAAAAATGAGTGATTTGCAGTCCTCGTCTTCCACGGAACTCGCTAAGTAACACCTTTGTAATGTGCTACACTTGTCAGCTGGTGTTGTGGTTTAACCCCACAGGCCGCTATGCACCACACAGCTGTTCGCTCACTCTCCCCCCACACCCCAAACCAGTGGGATGGGGGAGAGAATCATGAAAAAGAAAAAAAAGCTTGTGGGTTGAGATAAAGACAGTTTAATAGGACAGAAAAGAAAGGGGAAAAAAATGATAATAATAATAACAATAATGATAATAGTAAAAGAATATACAAAGCAAGTGTACACAATGCAATGCATAATGCAGTTGCTCACCACCCGCTGACTGATGCCCAGCCTGTTCCCAAGCAGCGGACCCCCTTTGCCCCGGCCAGCCCCCCCAGTTTTATTGTTCAGCATGACATCATTTGGTATGGAATATCCCTTTGGTCAGTTTGGGTTAGCAGTCCTGGTCCTGTCCCCTCCCAGCTTCTTGTGCACCCCCAGCATCCTCGCTGGCCGGGCAATATGAGGAGCTGGAAAGTCCTTGGTTCTGTGTAAACACTGCTGTGCAGCAACTGAAAACATCACCATTATCTTCATCAAAAAATCCAAAACACAGCATTGTGTGAACCTCTACAAAAAGAATTTAACTCTATCCCAGCCAAAACCATGACAGCTGGTTCAACAGAGGCAATAATTCCGTGATGATAGGACTTAAAACAGGAAACTCAACAGTAGCTTTTTTGTTGTTTACTATGTCTGTCCCATAATTTTAGATTAAAAGTACTCTGCCTTTAGCATCGATAATTTGAGGGGTTGTGTGTATGGGGCAGGGGCAGTGTAGATAAGTCAAAGCCTACCAACATGTAAGTGGTCCATTTCTGTGATTCTGTGCAGCTGCATATGTCCAGAGGAGTGGAGTTTGGGACAGCTTTTGAAAATAATTAGTGAACAAGAGTATGAGGAAGTCTAGGTATTGTCACAAGTATAAATTTTTTAGAGTTTTTTGCTTGTTTGTTTGTTTGTTTAATCTTCATGGAAGAAGAAATTAAAATGATTCTTAAAATTAGAAACTATCAAACTTTATTTGATTTTGTAATTTGAAAGAGATGTTGCAATGTGCTCTTATTTGCTTTAGTAACCTTTAATGTTCTTTTCCTTCAAAATCTTTTTTTATATATTATCATTCACTTTGTGGGCAGAAAAACATAATGAAAACTTGGTCTTGCATGCAGGATGCAAGATTGTCATGTTTTCATAGATCCATCCTGAGCAGGTGTAGAGCTTGATCAACTATGGATCCTAAATGCAGCAGAGATAATACTTGCTCCATGGGCTTTTGCATACATCATTACGACATGGAATAACTTGTAGGCATATAGGGTCTAAAAATTGCAGAGCACTTGTTCTCTTCAAGACTTCATTATCATATGTATTATTGAACTATTTTTTCATGAAAAATTTAGCTGCATATAGAGAGCTATGTGGGCTTTTGTGTTTTATAGTGCCATATGTGAGATTACTGTTAGGGATATCATTAAAGTATTGATAGAGTGGCAGCAATCATAGTCCATTTTACATGCATCCTACCACTCCTCACAATATGAAAGAAATCTAAGATCAGTCCCTAATATGTGCAATTAAAATGTAGCATTGGTTTTGTTTCATCTAATATTTTTTTAGTCTCTTTGAAGAGCTTAAGATAAATGAGTATGATTTCCTTCTCTGTACACATTAGACAAAGCCATCTGGTAAGTAGCAGGTATGTGAAGGCAAAAAAAAAAAAAAAAAAAA
>VXAL01009637.1:7860-24778 GCA_013399475.1 Chauna torquata | reverse complement strand
AAAAAAAAATCTTGTGAACAAAGTATGCATGCATATATGTATAATGTCTTTGTAACAGAACATGGGAACAAAATTACTTTGGCTAGCCTCCTTTCTTATCTTTATATCACCTGAAAAAGTTGCTGACCTATGCAAATATATCTTGTGAAATGGCACAGTATTTACATAACAATTTGAACTCATCTGTGTCAGAAAATACATTCTTGGCAGTGCACATTTTGAATTATGTCAATTTATAGGACTTCCTATGGATGTTGAAGGGAATCAAAGAGCGAATCCAGTTGTTTCTGTCATTCGTTTGCACTACCTGCTACATTACTCCCTAAAGCGCTCCCTGTGCCATCAAAGTAACCAGATCTTACCTTGCCACGAAGACCAAATTCTTCATAGAGTTTTTTAGTGAATATGAGAAAAACTTTGCCAGGATAGAATAATTGAAAAAGTAAATTGTTATTGACATTAAAGATGAATTGCAAGCTAGAAGGCTATACCCAAAACCTTGGTTTGGCTTTTAGTCTAATCTTTGATTAAACAGAAATACAGATATATACTGTTTCTTTGACTTTAACATAGTCTGTCTACCCATCATATTACTTTCTGTTGACTAATTAAAGTTAACATTTTTTTTATGAAGCAGAGTATAAAATGTAAGAATTTCTTGTAAAATTGAACTCATTTGTTCAATTTTATGCTGGATTTAGTAAATTTTGACATGCTGTTCATTATTTTTATGACTAAACAGACTAAAACTGTGAGTCTTATGGATCTATTACACACAGGTATTGTCTTTTTACTCTTAGCATTATGTTCTTGAGGGGAAGAGGTGAGATTAAATAACTGACATCTTCTACTTTGTGGTACTGTTAACTCTATAGCTCTATACAGCTATACCAACCTTTCTGCTGGTAATTCACCAAAATCTTTAAAAACAGATGTAGTTTTTGCTCTTGATTTACTTACATGAATACTTTAATAAGTTCTGAGTATGATGTACTTCTTACTTGTAGACCTGTTTGGGAAATTTACTTTAGTCAGTTAAGGGGTTTAATTTAAGAAAACTCTGAAGTATCTTAGGTCTTATAGAATTCATTTTAATTGCATAGAAAGAGGACTACTCTTCTCATGTAACAAAACTTACTGGTGAAAATTTAGTAAAAGTATTTTTCCAGTCAGACTTGCATTTGAAATTTGTTGGTATAGAAAATTATATTCCATTAGCTGACTCATTAGAAATGTAAGACCCCTGTCCAGTATGTTGTAACTGGGAAAAAAAAAAAAAAAGATATTCTCTTTGGTCATCTCCATGCATCCAGCATAAGTTTGTGTAGTCACTGACTGTACTGTAGCAATACGTGGGAAGGATACAGTAAAACTTTGATAAATATCCCATATTTGAAAAAAAAAAAAATTGCATAAGATTGAGACATTGAGACTGAGGAAATAAAATTCTTCCAGCATAGCATGATGTGGAATGTTTGTGTCATGAATTAGAAGCATACTCCTAACTAGTGAAATGGAAGAAATTAAGAAATTGTATCTAGTTTGCTTCAGCTGTTGCTATCTGCAGAAGTCCTAAAAATGTTAGCTCTTTGGAAAAACAGAATTCTGTTGTGATAAAAATTTTTAAACTTTGGAGGGTGATCTCTTTTCCTAATTAATTGAAACAGTGGAATTGATCTCTGAGGCCTGAGATATTTGAAGTAGTCCTTTCCTTTGAAGCTAATTCCACTTATATAAAAGAATATTGTTACAAATAGATATAACCATGAGAGTTGGGTCAGTCAACATTTTTTTTGCTAGAAATACATCTTTTTAGAAAAAATAACAGAGATTATTTACTTATAGCACAAATTTCTGTTATTTCTACTGTGTTAGATTAGACAATTTTTGTTAGTGCAAATCTTCAGAAGATGTGAGCATTGTCTTATATAATGAAACCCTAAAACCTAAATATTTTCCTAATATTATGCTGGAAAATTGCTAGAAAAATCCCACTAGAAAATAAATAAATAAATAAATAAATTGCACACTTGTAAAGTTAATGTAAAAGAAATTCTAATCAAATTTACCGTATGTTTCCCCATAGTTTTGCATGCTTCCACAGAAAGTAAGAATGAAAACCAGCTTCTGTTTTCAGTAAGCCTCTGAAAGTCTCTTGTTCTAGTCATTGTACCCTCTTTAACAGTTCCTCTCTTTGTTATAACTTATCCACATAATCAACAGCTCATTTTGAAGAACACATGTACAGAAGGGAGGGCTTGCATGTGTAAGATAAAGGAAAAATTCAGTCAAATAATAAAAATGTTTAAAAGGATAAAATTCATTAGCTATTCTAATTGTTTTTGAAGTCTTAAACACAACAGATTGTTTCATTCCTCATTTTGAAACTGAATAAATAAAATAGATCATTATATTTTCTTTACATGATGGTGGGACAAAGAACCAAATAAAGTGCAAAGTCATTGAGACTTAAAGGAAATCCACTGTTAAAAAAAAAAAAAAAAAATTCCAGTCAAAGGGTTTAAACCGTATAAAATCAAATTCCATGAATTCTTGCATACCAGGGCAAACAAACTGTCTTGTAAAAGAAGATCTCGTAATAACTGATAGAAGGACACTTAAATAAATATTGATTTAATAGTGGCTTTAACTTGTGAACAGAATTTTGTCTCACTAGCAAATATGCAGGTAGAAAGAAATGTACATTTAAAAATATAACATTAACATTGATACAGGATTTCATATGATACCTACATTTCTCCAAGTCACTCTGGAGTAACATAAGTTATATATTTTAGGCAAGCTGACTGATCTTTCAAAAAAGAAAAACTAGTGATTTTTACAAGATGACTGGCTTTCTTCAGGGAAATAAATTGAAGCAATGAAAAGTAAATATCCGATATGATTAAATATTTCTTTTAGATCTTATATTATGGTAATATTCAGGATATGTCTGCTTCATGCAGTACAGAGTTTTCTGAAGTTCTTGGCCACCAAATACTGAAGTAGCTAGTTTCTGCCCATTACTCGAATTGGAAATATGGCCCTGCTAATGCCGCTCCCAGCCCAAATTAGTATGCTCTGCCTTTAGTTAAGTCTTGTAAATTTGATAGCAGGCTTACAAAGCAGTAATCTGACTTTCACCCATTTACAGGACAGGGATTCTGTGGTTATGAGGAGGCAGATTGTTCTTGATGGCTTGTGTATTTGTGTGCTATTCCAGTGCACTATGCTTCTGTATCCCCACTGAAACCAATTAGGAATCCTGTTGTGTGAAGGACCATACAACCATATCAAAATACATGGGGATAAGTAGACATGGCCAATAAAGGGAAAAAAACGCTGCTGTTCTGTTTAAAAATACACACATTTTAAATATAGAGAACTAAGAGAGATTAAGGGTTTCATGTAAATAAGGCTGGGACTCTGTATTACTGCTAGTCCTTAACCTGTCTAGGAATCACGGAGACTGGGACTGCTGTAGGACAGCCCTTATAACCTGTAAATGGTTCCCCAGACTCCACCTGGGATCTGCATTTTGGCAGTCCTGGGCATCAGAAGACAGACAGTTCCTCATTTGCTTCATAAGATAGCATGGTATTTACAGCAGAACAGGCCAGCCTGAACCCAGGCTGCCTCCAAATGACACTAAGCATACCGAAACAGAGCCACCCTGAACCCAGTGGCACTACTCACAAGGCTGAAGGTAACATCTATCTTTGAAGAATAAGAACACCAGAAGGATAAGATTCTGTTCTGATAATACACATTCAATTTTGTTTTCTGTTTTTGAAGATGTTGAAGATTTTGTATGTTTAAAATCAGAGTGAAGATAAACTCCATGGCTCTTTGAGGGATTTTTAGAGAAGGAACTTTTTTACAGGTAAATACTTTTGATCTTGAAAAAGAGACTTCCGTTTTTATTTTTTGTGGGTTTTGGGGGGGTTGAGGGGGGGGGTGGCTTTTTTCCCATATCCACATAGTGTATCCATATCAAAATCGCTTCTTTAGCACTACTTAAAAATCTTTCTTACACTCCCAACAGGAAGGAATGGCAATGAAGTTGTTTACACAAAGAAATGGAGTGAAAAATAGGAGTAATTTGTGAAGGTCACCCGTCATCTGTGGTAATAGACTTGGGGCAATATACAATAGCAAGTCTAGGAATCACTATTAAAATTACACCCTCAACAGCTTTTTTAAAAAGGAATAACTATTTCCTGCTTTCATCATAGGTCATTTTTTGCTAGCAGACAAGAGCTTCAGCTGCCACTTTGACTTCAATGGCATCTAGAATCTGTTTCTTTTAGCTAAGTTTTCAGTATACCTAAGTCATATACCTAAGTCATCTTTAATCTCACATCAGAGTGAAATGTCTAGACTTCAATCCTTCTTTGAAAAGAAGAGGAAAAAAAAAAAGAGTGTCTCAGTTTTCAGAGAGATCTGAGGTCAGGGTCGATTTCGTATAAGTAGATCAATAATAAATATAATCACACAATGTCACTGACTTTTGTCGTATCTGACCTTGAAGTATTAGATTATTGCTCTACACCAGTCAGGAATATTTCACCCCTTCATGTTTGCTTCACTATTTTTTAGCACATTATAGCAGGATCTTCTTCAAAAATATGTATAGGCTGGAAGCAAAAGAGATAAATAAAAGTGACGTGATTTCATATAATGTATCAGATCAGATCAGAGAGAAAGTCTCCATATGGATCATAATGGGTGACATTTATTGTGTTAACTGAGCCCGTTATAGAAAAAAATATAATTATTTTTCTATTATTATGTGACAAATGTTCCAAGACTTATCAAAATTAGTATCCAATGCCAACAGAGTGTACTTGATTTTTTTTGTGTGTTTGCTTTTAAGAAACAGTTCTTTTTCTTAATACTGCAGTAAAAAATAAAATAATTTTTAGGATTTGGAAATGAAATAGCTCCATCATATTAGAATATTACACTGTTGTACAAATACTTCAGTTACAGTGAATTAACAGTTTAAGCACTGGGCTCATCAATGGAAAGTCTGGCCTTAGTAATTTGATCTCCTTCCACGATAAGATCACCTGCTTGGTGGATGAAGGGAAGAAAGGTGAACATAATTTTTCTGGATTTCAGAAAGGCCTTTAATACCATCCCTCATGGCATCCTTTTGCAAAAATTGTCCAGCTGTCAGGCAAACAGGTTCATGCTGTGCTGGGTGATGAACTAGCTCAATGGTAGAGCTCAAAGTGTTGTAGTGAATGGAACTACACCTAGCTGGTGGCCGGTCGCTAGCAGTGTTCCCCAGGGCTCAATTCTAGGGCCAGTCCTGTTCAAAAAAGGAAAATGCTCTCTACAATTTCCTGAGGAGTGGAAAAGGAGAAGAAGGTGCTAGTCTCTTCTCCCTTGTAACTAAAGACAAGACTCTAAGGAGTAGCACAAAGCCGCACCAGAGGAGGTTCTGACTAGATATAAGGAGAAATTTCTTTACCGTGAGGGTGGTCAAACACTGGAACAGGCTTTCTAGTGAGGTGGTTGATGCCCCATGCCTGTCCATGCTCAAGAGCTATTTGCATAATGCCCTTAGTAATACACTCTAACATTTGGTTAGCCCTGAAATGGTCAGGCAGCTGGACTTCTGATCTTTGAAGGTCCCTTCCAACTGATCTATTCTGTTAATTCTGTTAATTAATCATGGAGGTGAACTTTAAAATTTTATTCCTATGTTAGTGCCTTTCAACTTCAATATAGAAACAGATTCCCAGACATTGGGTTGAAGCCTTGGTTGTACTGTACATGCATCAAGTTTATTTGAAGAAAATAAAGGAAAGTTGGCTTTTCTAAATTTTTCCAGCAGACGCAGATAATAGTGCAAAGGTAGTTTCATCACACCCCATGAACAGAACAGCAAGGAAAGCAGTTATCACTAGCCCAAACGTAAGGCATAATAGTTAACCTTATTTATTATGTTCACTTCTCACTCTTGCTTTCTGGTGACATCTCCTTTGTAAGCCTCCCTGGCTATGCAGAACCACCCACACAGAATTCACCCCACAGGTCCCAAATATATACACTATTCCTGGCCAGAATGTCCCTGGAAGATTTTAGAAAAAAAAAAGATGTTCATTGAGAGCAGGACCGTAATTTTGCTTGGTGATAAATCTGCTTGCACTTTATCTAAAAGTTAGAAAGTTAGATAAAAAGTTAGATAAAGTTGCATTTTATCTAAATCTTCATCTTAAAATATTTGTAAGTTCATGTCTGTGTGTTTCTATGACCTTTCTAGTAATGAGATAGATATTAAATACATGGTCTTAGTTTAATTGCTTCATCAACTGCTTGGGTTTATGTGGTAAAGGTTTGGTAGTAGGGGGACTGCAGCGGTGGCTTCTGTGAGAAGATTCCAGAAGCTGTCCCATGTCAGATTAGAGCTAGCTCCAGCCGGCTCCAAAAGGGACCCACCGCTGGCCAGACCTGAACTAATGAGTGATGCTGTTTGCACATCTGTGAGAACATATTTAAGAAAGGGAAAAAACTGCTGTGCAACAGCAGCTGGGAGTGAGAGGAGTGAGGAACAGCCCTGCAGACACCAAGGTCAGTGAAGAAGGAGGGGGAGGAGGTGCTCCATGCACTGGAGCAGAAGTTCCGCTGCAGCCCGTGGAGGAGACCACAGTGGAGCAGGTGGATCTGGCCTGAAGGAGGCTGCAGCCCATGGACAGCCCCCGCAAGAGCAGGCTCCGGGCCGGACCTGTAGCCCATGGAGAGGAGCCCACGCAGGAGCAGGTGATCCGGTGGGATCTGCCACCCACAGGGGACCCATGCTGGAGCATTTTGCTCTTAAGGGATGGACCCTGTGGTACGGACCCATATTGGAGCAGTTCTTGAAGAGCTGCAGCCTGTGGGAAGCCCATGCAGGATCCATTCGGGAAGGACGGCATCCCATGGGAGGGACTCCATACTGGAGCAGGGGAAGAGAGTGACCATGAAGGAGCGGCAGAGATGAAGCAATATGGGCGGACCGCAGCCCCCATTCCCCATTCCCTTGCGCCACTCAGGGGGAGGAGGTAGAAGAGGGTGGATAGGGGGAAGGTGTTTTTAGTTTGCTTTTAGTTTCTCACTGCTCTAGTCCGCTAGTGATAGTAATAAATTATATTAATCTCCCTATGTTGAGTCTGTTTTGCCCGTGAAGGTAATTGGTGAGCAACCTTCTTGTCCTTATCTCAGCCCTTGAGCCCTTGTCCATCGTATTTTCTCCCCCTCTTCCTTTGAGGAGGGGGAGTAAGAAAGCAGTTGTGGTGGAATTCGGCTGCTCAGCTGGGTAAAACCACCTCACTTTGACATATAGTGCACATCTTATATTTGATAGAAAGTGCTTTATCATGAAAATTTAGTAAGAATAGCTATCACTACCAAAAAAAAAAAAATGTTACTCAAGTGATAAACAAATGTTTCAGAATTCAAATTAATTAAAATTAAGCCTCCCTTTAGAGATGTGTTTGCCAGACTATGGTTGTAACTAAATTCAGTGTTGTCCATTATATATATTGGAAGATAAATAGATACATAAATAGAGAATTCCACTGAATCTCAAGTAACTTTGTTATATTATTTCAATACATATGAAATCAAGATGATGTAGCTAATGTTAGCACAATTTGAGTAGATAACTAAGATCTTTACTTCTATACATTTTAAGAATGACCTAGAGATATAAGCACTGGTAGTATGATACTGTCTGGCAGTGTAATGATATGGTATAGAAAGGGTTGGAACAGCTTATTATCTTCTGTTTCTGTTCCCCTACCATCACCCCAGATCTTTATTTCTACTGGGTGTGTGTTTACTTATGTATGTGTTATGTTTGCCAATAATCTTATCTATAAAATAATTGACTACTGACGAAATAATGTCATTAATGTTCTCAGCTGCCTTTTCCAGCTGAACAGGAAAGATTTATGCTTTCAGCTTTTGACTTGAAGGCTCAGTTCCAAGCAATGTCTGAAATGGTAGCTGTCTTACAGGTGAAAGTACACAATCGTTAGGGACCTGGATTTTTTTTCCACTTGGGAAGGTTACCACTGTTGCATCAAGTCTTCATGCTGGATGATCTCAAGGTATTGCCCATGAACAGCACCTGTTTAAAGTAGTAAGTGATGGTTTGACATTTCCAACCTGACTTTCACATTGAAATCAGCTCTCTCCCTTCCAGCACAGCTAGGCCCATTCTAGATATTATCTGGTATTAGTTTAGCTTTCTCATAAGAACAAAGAATATTTAGGATCTCAATGCGGGTTAAATTAATTTAAGTGGATTTTTACCTTAGAACTTTCTTTCTTTTTTTTTTTTTTTTCATTTTCTTTTCTGGGGTCTTTTAACTTGCATAATGAGGATTCTATCTACCTGATCTGTATTGGAGAATTTGTATTCCAGCCTACTATTAAAGTTAATTGGTGTCGTTTGTATACCCACAAACATGTTAGTGGGAGAATAAAAATGAGATTCAAGTAGTTGCTAAACTACTCCACATACAACCATGTTTATGGTTCTGAATAGAAATAGGGCTGTTCTTAAATCAATTGATACTAATGGAAGCCACCGTGAAACTTCCCTTCTTTAGTGAATTAGGCTATACAGCACAGATAAGCACAGAGTTTTTTGCTTATCTTTTAAATTATTTTAATGAAGGAACATAACACATATAGGAAAGAAACAGATTCAATAGCTAAAGACTCAGTAGCAGCAGCAGAAGTCTGACACAAGTATCTCAGATTTAATGTGACGGGTCTTTCAGTGGGTGTTTTCTTACTAGTATCTTCCTAGATTCTCTCCTATACACAAAGTTCAAAGCTATCCTCTAAAAAGTTGAGGAAGGTAAAGCTGTTTGTTTATAGGAAGAAAAAAATATAATATGTTTATTCTGACCACTTCTTTTACAGGTAGTATATTTAGCTTTTTCTTGTTAGTATGAGATTAAAAAAAAAAAAAAAAAAGTCATAGAATCATAGAATATTCTGAGTTGGAAGGGACCCAGAAGGATCATTGAATCCATCTCCTGGCTCCACACAGGTCTACCCAAAAATTCAGATCATATGAGAGCATAGTCTAAACTCTTCTTAAACTCCGACAGTCTCAGTGGCATGACTATGTCCCTGGGGAACCTGTTCCAGTGTATGACCACCTTCTTGGTGAAGAACCTTTTACTGATATCCAACCTGAACCTCCCCTGTCGCAGCTTGACTTGATTTCCTCTGGTCCTATCGCGGGTCACCAGGGAGAAGGGGTTGATGCCTGCCCCTCCGCTCCCCCTCGTGAGGAATCTGTAGACCATGACGAGGTCTGCCCTCAGCCTCCTCTTTTCCAGGCTGAACAAACCAAGTGACCTCAGTCACTCCTCGTATGTCTTCCCCTCTAGGCCCTTCACCATCTTTATAGCCCTTCTCTGGACGCTCTCCAATAGTTTCATGTCCTTCTTGTACTGTGGCGCCCAAAACTGCACACAGTACTCAAGGTGAGGCCACACTAGCACAGAATGGGACAATCACTTTCCTCGACCAACTAGCAATGCCATGCTTGATGCATCCCAGGACACAGTTGGCCCTCCTGGCTACCAGGGCACACTGCTGGCTCGTAGTCAACTTGCTATCTACCAAAATCCCCAGATCCCTTTCCGCGGGGCTGATCTCCAGCATCTCCTCCCCCAGTCTGTACGTATAGCCAGGGTTGCCCCTTCTCTGGCACAGGACCCAGCACTTGCTCTCGTTAAACTTCATATGATTGGCAATTGCCCAGCTGTCCAGTTTGTCCAGATCTCTCTACAAGGCCTTTCCACCCTCAACAGAGTCAACAGCTCCTCCCAGTTTAGTACCATCTGCAGCCTTACTCAAAACACCTTCTAGTCCTACATCCAAATCATTTATGAAACATCACAGAGAACTGGCCCTAATATGGAGCCCTGGGGGACCCCATTGGTGACTGGCTGCCAGCCTGATGTAACCCCATATATCATAACCCTTTGATCAAAGTCAATTATGTCTGAGAAAAAGCTCTGTGGTTTGATACAATAATTCTCCAATGCTTTTTATTCCTTTTTTAAATAGCCACCAGCATTATCCTTGCTTTGAAGTTGTACATAGTTGCTGAGCAAAAATGTACTTGAAACTTTGTAAAAACAGCAGATATCCTAAACCCTTGGAGTTTATGAGGCTGATGAAATATTTTCTTCTTTCTCAGTAGTGACAGTTCTATGTCTTTTTCAAGCAGAACCAACAAGCCAGCATGGCATATTTTCATCTTCAAGCCACAACACTTACAAAAACCAAGTAACTAGACCCTCAAATTACACTTACACGGAAGCAGCAAGACAAGCATAATCTACCTATCAAAGGAATTGTACTCTCAAGTGCTCCAACTACTGTAAACTCAGCCCAGGTATAATTTGTGTTGACTAGATTTAAACAGGAAGAGCGGTGATAAAATCAGAAATAGTTATTACCCACAGCTTTAAAAATACCTGACATCAGACTATTGGCTACAAGCTGTAATGTAGATTTTGCCACAATGGCAAATGGAAATGCCCAAAGTGTGAATATGTGATTCCATTTTTTTATTCAGCTTAAAGTGTTTTATATTAGTACAACAAAATGCATTTATACATCATATATCTGCAGCAAGTGTAGTTGAGAAATAATGTATAACTTCTGCAGACATATTATCTGAAGAAGACACTTTCTAGTGTTTACTTTCTGGGAATCATGCTTCCATTCTTTAGGTTTATGACACTAAGAAAATAGTTTCTGAATTGTTTCAGTGACCTTCTTTTTCAAATATTACAATGTTTCTCTCTAATCCTTTCATTTTTCTTTTTCAGTTAATTCTGTACAATAAATAGCTTGATGATTTATAATTCCATCAATATGATTACAGAAAAGGTAGCTTAAAAATAAGAAATTTTTTAAGGAACAATAAGATTAAGAATTTTTTGTTATAAACATATTTAAATATAGACAGTTTTTTTTTGCTAAGATGCAGCTGAGGTTTTATAAAGATTCTTCCTTGTTTTGTACCAGTCAATTTTAAGGTTACTGGTAGAGTAAAATAAATGTCAAATTCTATTATTGTTAATATTGAACTTGATGTGACCTGGAAGTTCTGCATTTCATGAAGAGCACTAAGAGATTTGGTCTATCATGCCTCTTCATATAATCAGAAGGTTATGTGTGTTTTCTTACAGGTTATATCACCAGAAAAGAATTTATTAATCCTATATGCATGTAAGGGAAAACTGAACATAAAGTAGGTGAGGCCGGAGTATATAATTATACAGTTTGAACACCTAAATCAGGGTTAGGATGGGGTTGCTTACAAATCTTCACAGAAGGAGATATATTGTGTTACCTTCCTCCCCCTTTCCTGAAACATCTCTGCAACTACATGAGATTCTGAGTCCTGTTAACTCCCCAATAACACTGCTATTTACACAGCTCTGTCATCACTTTTGTTAGCTACTGTTTTCAGGAACTTGCTGTCAGCACTCAGCACAAGCCCCATGGCCCCAAGGATAATGAAGTGGGAGCAGACTGAGTCCATGCCCTGAAATAAGGAGCAGGGAAGTAGCCACAAAGAGCACCTGCTTTCTGCTTGAGTAAGCACTCTGACAGTTACCTCTTAAAAGACTGCCCAAAAATCATTTTGTAAAAGGTATTGACATTGTTGAAATTTTACTTTTTATACCAGTAGCACTATTCGCTAAAATGTAAATAATTTCTAGTGGATGGCTTAATAAGTAACATGCAGTAAAACATCCAGTAGAGAAGATAATTACTTGATTGTCAAATGGAATAACAACAGTTTTCCCTGCAGTGAAATCTCTACCACTGTAATTAGGTTATGTCATACTTTACCCTGAAGGGAATATTAAAAACACAATACCAGCCAGTTCCATCCACTGTATTTTTCTATTTATAGCTTAGTGCTAAATTGCTGCCTTCATGATGCAGCAAAGACATCAATAACAGAATAACAGCTCTTCAGTTTCTCAATTAAGTTTGCTACATGGATGTTAATGTAAATATGGATCTTGTAAGAGAATTCTGTTGACTAATCATTTGTAGTATAATCGAAATTATATGAATGATGACTTCTAAAACAAAACAAAACAAAACAAAACAAAACAAAAACATACAAACAGGGCAAAACAAGCAGCTATAACCATATCTGCGTGGGATATACATATACTGACACACTGAGTGTACTGAACAAGTCTTTCTTTCTTTCTTTCTTTCTTTTTTTTTTTTCCTTAGTTCACTATGCAGCACCAAAGAGAAAACCTTAAACCCAACAGGAACTGCTGGATTACAGTCTGATGTGATATAAAGAATCACCTATCACCTATGAGCCCATTTTCCAAAATGAGACACAAAATTATTTATTTAGATCTTACCACATATTAGTTTGTTTTCATGTTTATATATAAACATTGTTATTCACTAGTATGAATACTGTTTGATTTTCCATGTGTGTTTGATATATAGGGAAACTGAATGCTTTTACGCCTAGTGTAAAATTGTGCTGCATTTCTTTTTTCTCTAGAAAACAAGATTGTTTTGCTAAGTGAATCACTTAATGGAGAAAAAGTACCAGAAGAAAATGGGTTTGCAAAGTCTTCAGTGAGTTGCATGAATCTTAAAATGCTTGACATGTATAAAATGGGAAACAGCAGAAGCTTAATTTTCTCCCTGAAGTAAAGGTAACAGTTAGGGAGGCATTTGGTTCAAGATCCATGCTTTCTCTTCCTACAAAAAAAAATGAGATTACTCTGCAAAATAAATTATAAAATAGCATAGGTACAAGATGAAGTCAGGACAAGAAATGATTGTGAAAAGGGACCTTTTCTGTTTGTTTTTTTTATTTTCTTGAATTATCTTGTAGAGTTTTCACAAGTCACACAAACCCTCTCCCCAGTCTTAGAAGGCTCCAATACTAAGGTTATAATGGATTAATAGGAAACTGCATTTTTAGTCTGACCCATAGTCCATGTATTAGGGACATTAATCTGAGATACCTGCTTCTAAAGGTTTTGTTTGTTTCATTTGGTTTAATTGTTCGTTATTATATTAATCATCGTGATCTTTGGAGAAGCAGGAAAACTAGTTAAGCTCCGGAAGTGCGGGTTACATGAGCAGACAGTGGGATCAAGAACTAGCTGGATGGCAGAGCTCAGAGGGTTGTGGTTAACAGTGCCAAGTCTAGTTGGAGGCCTGTGGCTAGTGGTGTCCCCCAGGGATCAGCACAGGGTCTAGTGCTATTCAACTTATTAATCAGTGACCTGGGTGCAAGCAAGTTTGCAGATGATACAAAGCTTGGCAAAGTGGGTGACACACTCAAAGGCTGTGCTGCCATTCGGAAGACCTGGACAGGCTAGAGGGCGGAGAGGAACCTCATGAGGTTCAACAAAGACAAGTGCAGGGTCCTGCACCTGCGGAGGAATAACCCTAGGCATCCATATACATTAGGGGCTGACTTGCTGGAAAGCAGCTCTGCTGAGAAGACCTGGGAGTCCTGGTGGAAAAAAAGTTAACCATAAGCCAGCAATGTGCCCTTTTGGCCAAGAAGGTCAGTGGGATCCTGGCCTGCATTAGGAGGAGTGTGGACAGCAGGTCGAGAGAGGTGATCCTTCCCCTCTACTCAGCTCTGGTGACACCACACCTGGAATACTGTGTGCAGTTTTGGGCTCCCCAGTACAAGAGGGACGTGCAACTTCTAGAGAGGGTCCAGCGTAGAGCTACGAAGATGATTACGGGGTTGGAGCATCCGTCTGATGAGGAAAGACTAAGCTAGCTGGGCCTGTTTAGCCTAGAGAAGAGAAGATTGAGAGGGGATCTTATTAACCTGTACAAATACCTGAGGGGACAATGTAAGGAGGAAAAGGCCCAACTCTTCTCAGTGGTGGCCAGCAACAGGACAAGGGGTAACAGGTACAAATTGAAACACAAGAAGTTTCATCTCCATATGAGGAAGAACTTCTTTACTGTTAGGGTGACAGAGTACTGGAACAGGCTGCCCAGAGAGGTTGTGGAGTCTCCTTCTCTGGATATATTCAAAGCCTGCCTGGATGCGATCCTGTGCAACGTGTTCTAGGTGACCCTGCTTGAGCAGGGGGGTTGGACCAAATGATCTCTGTACCTTCCAACCTTAACCATTCTGTGACTCTGTGATTCTGTGAAAACTGATAACGCATGTGACAGTCATAGAATCTAATCATCTAATAGGCCTCGTCATTCGGGAGGGCTCAAGTCCTGTCAGTGACAACAAGAAATGTTTTATGAAGTCTTCTTTGTAAGTTACACTAAGCAACCTGCTTTGAGTTTTTATTTACATTGGATTACTGAAGAGGACTAAGACGGAAGACTTCCTCCCTGTCTTAATTTTCTGAAACAGAGACTAAATTTGTGGTAAAACAGTGCAAAAATGGAATGGAATCTCTGATTAGTGGATTGACATCAAGTAACCTGTGTGTGGAAAACTGAGTATCACACTCATTATTGACACACTTATTATTGCTTATATTTCTCTTACCATTGCCTTGCTTCTCTTTTCTCTTCCTGCTGAAAAATCCTTTTTTACATGACTGTCAAGCCCATCAAGTGAGAAGATTTCTATTTTATTATATCCCAATTAAATAGTTTACTTCATGTAAGTGTCACCTTTATAAACACCTAACATCTACTCCACAACTAATGATTTTTTCTATTTTGTTTATTATCCAGAAAGAATAATACAGGCAATTGCCTATTTTTAATTATCTACCAAAGCAGTAACTGATTATCAGACACTTCTAGCATGAAACACAGCAACTTTTTAATTGTGTTTAGCTAAACACAGTACTATGCAGTATAAAGTAGAGACTATTCTGTTGGATAGTTTAGTCATAGCTCAGGAAAGAGGAGGGAAAATTCCCATCTTATATTTGGTTGAGACAACATGATTGATGTCATCTTTTTGGTGAAGAGCTCCAACGAATTTTTCTTTGTCATGGATAAGCAAAAGGTCAGTTTTATAAGCTGTTCAAAATGACAACCTCTTTGCTACCACAATGCCCTGTAAATCCTCAGTTTACTTCTGACTCAGAAGAAAGTCAAGAACAATGCTCTTAGACGTTTTGCTGGAAGCTTCATATTTGAAGTCCTAACATAGTGCAAGTCTACTTAGTGTGTGAAATTCAGTGTGTTGCTGACTTGAGGTGACACAACATAAGCCAACATTTATTATGGGTCATGCAGGTTTTCACACTTCAGGCAATATTGCTCTACAGAAGTTTGAAGGGAATCATTTTTGCAAATCTAGAGTGTGAAAACACCAAATGGAGATGATGTTTAATGATAGCATTGTTCTCAACTGAGAAATTAGATAGAGCCATGATGGTACAAGGTAAGATTGACTGTGTTAACAAGAAGGCTACTGCCATCACATCCACCCTGAAGGTCTTGTTGACATGGAACAATAATTCTAAGAGAGAATGGTTTCCTGAGGCAGAAAGCCCAGGCATAAGCACAGTCAGTATGTTGAACAGAAGTAACAGTGCTGACACTTTACTAAATACTGTTGCTATTGCAAACTATATGTACATACATATTTGCTTCCAATCCTCAAGAACAGGAAATAAAGATTCTTCTGCATCTTAAATGCTATTTAGTATATGTCTAATAACTGTCTCTAGAAACTCAACAAGTGGTGTACATGGAATTGTGATCTCCCCTGCATGTACAAATGCAGCTGCTTTTCAATGGCTTCTGTGATGAAAAGTGTTAAAATTTTCTAAAATCTATTTCCAGCTGCCATGGTCATATGGACATGATTTAGTGGGTTTAGTTTATGGACTTGTTAGTTCAGGTTGATGGTTGGGCTTGATGATCTTGAAGGTCTTTTCCAACCTAAATGATTCTATGAGTCTTTGTAGCTTAGTTAAGTGAATGAAAAACATACATCTGAAAATGTGCTTGTTAATTGGTGACCTTTTCACTTCTCTTTCTTAAAAGATCATCGGTGCTTTGCACTAGCTACTATTTCGACAATTTGATGGATTAATCTCTAAATTACCACCACAGGACTCCTTTACTAATGTGCACTAGCCAGCTTCCAAAGACACCAGTTCTGGGACTATGAGATAGTTCAGTCCCAGAGTCCTGACAGGCCTCTATTTCACTTCTGACACTACTAACAAAGATGCCACACTTCCAGTGTCTCACCATCCTCATATCAAAGAATTTCTTCCTAACATCTAATCTAAATCTACCCTCTTTCTGTTTAAAACTGTTATATCTTATCCTGTTCTATCACTACACTCCCTGATAAAGAGTCCCTCACCGCCTTTTCTGTAGGTCTCCTGTAGGTACTTGAAGGCTGCTATCAGGTCTCCCTGGAGCCTTCTTTTCTCTAGTCTGAATAACCTCAACTCTGTCAGCTTGTCTTCACAGGAGAAGTGCTCCAGCCCTCTGATCATCTTCATGATCATCCTCGGGACCACAGGGGAGCATAACACATCTATGTTTTTCTTGTGCTGCAGGCGTCAGAGCTGAACATGGTACTCCAGGTGGGGTCTCATGAAAGTGGAATAGGGGAGAATCACTCCTTTCAACCTGCTAGCTACACTTCTTTTGATACAGTCCAGGATGTAATTGACTTTCTGGGCTGCAAGTGCACTTTGCCAGCCCGTGTCAAGCTTTTCATCCATCATTACCCCCAAGTCCTTCTCCACAGGGCTTCTCTCAGCCTGTGTTCATATTTGGGATTGCCCCAACCCAGGTGAACAACCTTGCACTTGGCCTTGTTGAACTTCATGACGTTCGCATGGGACCACCTCTGGTTTGTCAATGTCTCTTCATTTTAGAGACAAGAAAGTTGTGTGGAACAGCATCAAATGCTTTGCACAAG
>VXAL01009636.1:198914-217500 GCA_013399475.1 Chauna torquata | reverse complement strand
GGGCTAAACCACAACACAGCTACAGTAAGTACTGTGAATTACTCTGCCAAATCCCTCACAACAATGCTGCAGCAGTTGTCGTTCACTGATAGAAGTGCATCCCACTACCAAGACAGACCCCCAGATCTACTCAGGGACACAGCAGTAGGGCTCAAGCAGAGAGTTGCATGCAGCCACTGGCCTTGAAGGAATACCACGTCTTTCACTGTAAAACCCACATGGACAACAAGCATAGTATTGTCTGTTCCGCTCCAGTGATGGGTCTTCTAAGAGCAAAGAACAGCATAATAGGAAGCTCTCGAAAGTTACACATCTACTGGTTTTGGCTGGGATAGACTTAATTATATTCATTGTAGCTTGTATGATACTATGTTTTGGATTTGTGACTTAAAACAGTGTTGATAACACACCAATGTTTTAGCTAAGGCTGAACAGTGCTTACACAGTATCAAAACCTTTTCTATTTCTCATGCTACACCTCCAGCGAGTAGGTCAGGGGTGTAAAAGAAGCTTGGGGGGAAAACAGGCAGGGCAGCTGACCCTGACTGACCAAAGTGATACTCCGTACCATACAATGTCAGCTCAGCAATAAAAGCTGGGGAGAGAAGGAGAAGAAGGGATGTTTAGATCTATGGCATTTGTCTTCCCAAGTAATCATTACATATGATGAAGCCCTGCTTTCCTGGAAATGACTAAACACGTGCCTACCGATGGGAAGTAGTGAATGAATTCCATATTTGGTTTTGCTTGTGCACACAGCTTTTGCTTTACCTATTAAATTGTCTTTATCTCAATCCATGAGTTTTCTCACTTTTAACCTTCCGATTTTCTTCCCCACCCCACTGGGGGTGGGTGAGTGAGCAGCTGTGTGGGTCTCAGCTGCCCACTGGGGTTAACCCACAGCAACATGTTAGCATCGTTCTTCCATAGAGCAAAAGTCAGGCTGGCAAGTTTACTGCTGCCATGGTGACTTACTATTTAAAAACTTCATCCTAGTCACAGAACAGCAACAGGTGCTGCCAGAAGGAAAGGAACAAGGACAGAATACTCCAGAGATACAGGAAAATGCAGAGGTTTGCTGTTCCTAATTACCCACCCAAGTAGCAGACAGAAGCCTATGTGAGTCTCAAGTTTAATGGCCTGAATTACCACTACACTATCCTAATAACTATGGCAATTTGCACTTACCGGCCCATGCTTAGATCGGAGATGGTAGACAAGTCCTGCCTTTGACTTGTACGCTTTTCCACAGTGATGGCACTTCATTGCCATTTTCTCCAGCTCAGAAGCAGCCTTCCCACATTTTTTAGCATGATATAGGTATCCCATTATGCTAGTGAAGCTGCCTGTGCAGCCCTGTCAATGCAAAAGAAAAACAAACGGAGCAAACGCTCTCCAAGTGATTACAAGACCACTGTATACAGACTCCACAATGTGCTGATCAANAGGAGGCTAGGGGTGCACAGGAAGCTGGGAGGAGATACAGCCAGGGCAGGTGACCCAGACTGACCAAAGAGATATTCCACACCATATGACGTCATGCTCAGCCATAAAAGCTGGGGTAAAGAAGCAGGAAGGGGGGGAAGTTGGGAGTGATGGCGTTTGTCTTCCCAAGAAACCATTACGCGTGATGAGCCCTGCTTTCCTGGAAGTGGCTGAACACCTGCCTGCCCATGGGAAGTAGCGAAAGAATTCCTTGTTTTGCTTTGCTTGCGCGCGCTGCTTTTGCTTTCCCTAGTAAACTGTCTTTATCTCAACCCATGAGTTCTCGCACTTTTACCTTTCTGATTCTCTCCCCATCCCACCTGGGGAGGGTGAGCGAGCAGCTGTGTGGCACTTAGCTGCCTACCGGGGCTAAACCACAACACAGCTACAGTAAGTACTGTGAATTACTCTGCCAAATCCCTCACAACAATGCTGCAGCAGTTGTCGTTCACTGATAGAAGTGCATCCCACTACCAAGACAGACCCCCAGATCTACTCAGGGACACAGCAGTAGGGCTCAAGCAGAGAGTTGCATGCAGCCACTGGCCTTGAAGGAATACCACGTCTTTCACTGTAAAACCCACATGGACAACAAGCATAGTATTGTCTGTTCCGCTCCAGTGACGGGTCTTCTAAGAGCAAAGAACAGCATAATAGGAAGCTCTCGAAAGTTACACATCTACTGGTTTTGGCTGGGATAGACTTAATTATATTCATTGTAGCTTGTATGATACTATGTTTTGGATTTGTGACTTAAAACAGTGTTGATAACACACCAATGTTTTAGCTAAGGCTGAACAGTGCTTACACAGTATCAAAACCTTTTCTATTTCTCATGCTACACCTCCAGCGAGTAGGTCAGGGGTGTAAAAGAAGCTTGGGGGGAAAACAGGCAGGGCAGCTGACCCTGACTGACCAAAGTGATACTCCGTACCATACAATGTCAGCTCAGCAATAAAAGCTGGGGAGAGAAGGAGAAGAAGGGATGTTTAGATCTATGGCATTTGTCTTCCCAAGTAATCATTACATATGATGAAGCCCTGCTTTCCTGGAAATGACTAAACACGTGCCTACCGATGGGAAGTAGTGAATGAATTCCATATTTGGTTTTGCTTGTGCACACAGCTTTTGCTTTACCTATTAAATTGTCTTTATCTCAATCCATGAGTTTTCTCACTTTTAACCTTCCGATTTTCTTCCCCACCCCACTGGGGGTGGGTGAGTGAGCAGCTGTGTGGGTCTCAGCTGCCCACTGGGGTTAACCCACAGCAACATGTTAGCATCGTTCTTCCATAGAGCAAAAGTCAGGCTGGCAAGTTTACTGCTGCCATGGTGACTTACTATTTAAAAACTTCATCCTAGTCACAGAACAGCAACAGGTGCTGCCAGAAGGAAAGGAACAAGGACAGAATACTCCAGAGATACAGGAAAATGCAGAGGTTTGCTGTTCCTAATTACCCACCCAAGTAGCAGACAGAAGCCTATGTGAGTCTCAAGTTTAATGGCCTGAATTACCACTACACTATCCTAATAACTATGGCAATTTGCACTTACCGGCCCATGCTTAGATCGGAGATGGTAGACAAGTCCTGCCTTTGACTTGTACGCTTTTCCACAGTGATGGCACTTCATTGCCATTTTCTCCAGCTCAGAAGCAGCCTTCCCACATTTTTTAGCATGATATAGGTATCCCATTATGCTAGTGAAGCTGCCTGTGCAGCCCTGTCAATGCAAAAGAAAAACAAACGGAGCAAACGCTCTCCAAGTGATTACAAGACCACTGTATACAGACTCCACAATGTGCTGATCAAAGTACTACCACTTTTCCTGGCAGACCAGAGACAATCAGGCAGTAAACTTTAAAGTCCAGCTAGAGAAAATCTGGGACAAGGAGTTGACTGCAAGTGGGAGAAACTGTTTCTTAGAACTTTTTCGTAGGTAGCGGGGAACAAAAAGTTTCAACATATGGAATAACGAAGCAAGACATTAAATGAGGATGTACAAAACAAAGATTTTCATATACTAATGGAGGATTTGGGTAGAAAAAGAGGAAGGTTTTACACTTGGTTGGGTGGTTGTCTAGAACGCAGCAATATTAGGGAAATTGTAAATAAAGCTTTCAGCTGTTCCTAGGATACAGCTCATGTCTCAAGCAGCAGAGGAGGACAGCAAACTCCAACAGTTCCTGCGGATGTCACTTACTAGAAAATCTCCTAATCCTGAATCCAGTGATCAGTTTGAACTGAGCTTGAAACAAGACAAATCAAACATACATCAGCAAGTTTTTAATGTTCTTAGATGTACTCATCTGCCCTCTATCCCCTCTCTACACGTAGCCAATCTTGGTATTTGCAAAAACAACAGACATTATTAGTTCTGCGTAAAAACATCTTCCCAGCTGTTATAAACAACTAAGGAAGGAACAGAAGTACACATTAATAAAATACTTTTGGTGCACACAAGAAACAATTCAGTGTCCTCCCGATCCCGCTTGAAGACACCAACACATCAAATACTCAAGGACCTTTAGCTAATCCTTCTTGAGCACAGGGGTTGGACTAGATGATCTCAGGAGAACCTTTCCAACCTTAACAACTGCATAATTCTGTAAACAGTTTATATTACTGTTGTACGGTAAAATGGTTATCCTCTAACCTCCTCCTCCCTGACATCCTTTGCTCAATCTACATTACACATCCAGTCTAAAGAAGCCATTTGAAAAAAAAACTGAAATCAAAAATAAAACCTCTGTTCTAATCAGCCTAGCAATCCTCCCTTTTAGAGTTCAAATGGGGATCACACAATAATCAAAGCTGTTCAACTTTCTAGTATAGCCAAGAGAATGTCACCTAGCAAGTCACGTGTGAAGCCCTAAAAATTCTAGTTGAGCTAGTTAGTATTCACTAGACTCCTATTTTGTTTAGTCAAGAGGTTCGAACCAAGTACCAGTTATTTCAAAATTCATTCTCTATGCTCAGTGCTTCATAACTGTTCAGAGGAAATTCTCCATGCCTCTTGCTGCTTTCCTGGTAATGTAGAATCCCTCCAAAGTCTCTCAAGAGACTATTCTGTCTTAAAAGCATAGCTAGGATTTTTAAACAAAGCCATCTTTTGCCAGCACCAAAAGCATATCCAGCACAACTTTCACAGTATTATATATTCATACATCTGCTGCTATTTAATTAACAATCATAGAATCTTTTAGGTTGGAAAAGACCTCTGAGATCATCTAGTCCAACTGTTAACCTAGCACTGCCAAGTCCACCACTAAACCATGTCACATCTACATGTCCTTTGAATACCTCCAGGGATGGTGACTCAACTACTTCCCTAGGCAGCCTGTTCCAATGCTTCACAACCCTTTTAGTGAAGAAATTTTTCCTAATATCCAAACTACACCTCCCCTGGCACAACTTGAGACCATTTCCTCTTGTCTTATTGCTTGGGAGAAGAGACCAACACCCACCTCGCTACAGCCTCCTTTAAGGTAGTTGTAGAGAGCGGTAAGGTCTCCCCTGAGCCTCCTTTCCTCCAGGCTAAATAACCCCAGCTCCCTCAGCCGCTCCTCCTAAGACTTGTTCTCCAGACCCCTCACCAGCTTCGTTGCCCTTCTCTGGACACGCTCTGGCACCTCGATGTCCTTCTTGTAGTGAGGGGCCCAAAACTGAACACAGTATTCGAGATGTGGCCTCACCAGAGCCGAGCACAGGGGGACAATCACTTCCCTAGTCCTGCTAGCCACACTATTTCTGTTACAAGCCAGGATGCTGTTGGCCTTCTTGGACTCCAAAGCACACTGCTGGCTCATATTCAGCAAGCTATTGACCAATACCCCCAGGTCCCTTTCTACCAGGCAGCTTTCCAGCCACTCTTCCCCCAGTTGTACCCCAAGTGCAGGACCTGGCACTTAGCCACACTGAACCTCATATAGTTGGCCTCGGCCCACCGATCCAGCCCATCCAGATTCCTCTGTAGAGCCTTCTTACCCTCAACCAGATCAACACTCCCGCCTAACTTGGTGTTGTCTGCAAACTTACTGAGCGTGCACTTGATCCCCTTGTCCAGATCATTGATAAAGATATTAAAGAGAACTGAACCCAGCAGTGAGCCCTGGGGGTCACCACTAGTGACAGGTCTCCAACTGGATTTAACTCCAGTCACCACGACTCTAAAAACAGCCAGTTTTTAACCCAGCAAAGCATATGCCCGTCCAACCCACGAGCAGCCTGTTTCTCCAGGAGAATACTGTGGGAAACAGAGTCGAAAGCCTTACTGAAGTCTAGGTAGACAGCATCCACAGCCTTTCCCTCATCCACTAAGCAGGTCACCTTGTTATAGAAGAAGATTAGGTTAGTCAAGCAGGACCTGTCCTTCATAAACCCATGCTGACTGGGCCTGATCACCTGGTTGTCCTGTATGTGCCATGTGATGGCACTCAGGATGATCTGCTCCATAACCTTCCCTGCTACTGAAGTCAGACTGACAGGATTTAGGATACTTAGACAATGCAGCTTACCTCCCTTGAACACTTTAGCTTTCCCATACGCTTCAAAACCTTCCGAAGGCGGTCTCGCTCAAGCTGTTCATCCAATTCTCCTCCTTCCTTCACAACTGGCTAAAGCACAGCAGAAGGATGAAAGAAAAATACAGGATGCTCAGCATTTAGACTGAAGGAAAGCTTTTAAAATAATTACATCTCTGCAACTTATGATTTTACAGAAGTGTATTTAATACAATGATCCCTGTCTATAACCCAGAAAAAATGAACTGTCTTTAAAAGGAGTGAACTGCCTGAAAACCACTTGCATATAGCTATGTGTGAACAAAGCCTTGAAAAGATATGGTCTCAAACCACAGTTGCTGGGAAGTACATGGGTGTGTATTTCTATAATTATTTTTCCTCCCTTCTTCCTGTGGAAAATACTGACTCATCTCTGTCCTGCATCTTTAACATTTACTGGTCCTCCATTTCCACTTAGCCTAACTATAGCTAAGCAGACTAGCTGCCTGTAACAGTTATTCATCTATGCTAAACTATAGCTAAAGTTCTTCTCTATTCTCTCTTATTATATATAATTATATATTATATATTAGTTCCTACATTACCTTATACTAAATATTATATCTAGACCGACTAAAAAAGTTAAAACTGAGTGACAGACCTATTTCTCAGGGCCAGAACACGATCCTTGGCCTCTTTCATTTACTAGTACAGCTGTAGCTTCAGAAACCACAGTACTGGTAACTATGTAAAAAATAACAGTAATGAATTTTCTAAACTTCTGAAGAACCTTTCCAAAAGTTCTAATGCTTCACACCTACAACAGCTGACACCACCCTCTTTAAAGTAATAGCAAATAGGAAAAGCAGATTGCAGCATTTGTATCTTTACAGCAAACAGGCAAGAACTTATCAGCTTCTTCTGCTTTTTTACCTTTGAACTTGTAAAGAAGTAAAGTCTAGTCTGCTCTGGATGTAGAAAAACTGCTACTTTCTAGCGAAAGACTGAAAAGTGCAGTCTAATGAGCAATGAACTTCTTCTGATTGAGAATGCCTTTTATGTGTGACATATAACCAGCCTAAACAGAAATTCATCCACTCTTTCTAAGATGCAGCATCCCTACCATCTCTGGTAACATGCTACAGTTTTTGCAGATCTCCAGTCTTATGAGATTGACAATAGGTAGGTGAGATTCGAGCAGCTACAACATTTGAAAAAACACACAGTTTTCAGTTTCTGGTTCATCAGGGAAGGAATAAAAGACCATCTTGCCTGTAAGACTTTCAGATGCAGAGCAACTGTGTTACCTGATTGTTATGGTCTGCCATGACATGGTATTTCATCCCTCCTAAAGACTTCAGCTGCTTCCCACAGTGATGACATGTGAACATTTCCTACAAATAAACAAAGACATGGTGTAACTGCAAATTAACCAAAGTGGTGGGAAAGTCTCTTGGAGAAAGGAGCACAAGAGCAGAACATTTTATTTGGGCCTGGTAATTGCCCATTATGAATAGAACAGATTTTATGGAGACTAAAATTTAGGGGAACACTGAAATAGGTACGCCTTCATTCACTACCCTAAAACTCCCGCAACAGCCTGAGCAAGAAGCACCACCTGCAGCCTCTTAGAGATGTATAAAAGGCTCTTGCTTAGAGACATGATAATGAGATGAAACTGGTTTTAAATGCAACACAAAACAATGTGTAGGCACTTCTATCAGTAAGCTAAAGAGAATACAGAAAACATGTCTCTTGTTCTTACCTGCCTGCAATTTACCATATGTTTCTTCAGTCCTTCTACAGTCTTTCTCACCACAGCCCGGCATGTTGGACAGGTAACTCGACCTTTGTCCTGAATTTCCAAAGACCATCGCTCTTCCATACTACCTGTCAAAGCAAAGTATTTGCAATAAAACTGCAAACACAAAATCTCTTTTTCCATCAACGTGCACAATGTATCCTAGAAAGAAATGGGTTACGTGCTACTAAACTTGTGTTCTGCTACACTTCAATAGTTCTCATTTGCAGCTTTAAATGTGTCATGTGACAAAGCATACATCACTCATTTTGGAAGATCATTTGATAAAAACTCCTAACACTGTTATCCTCTTGTTAGGAGAGTTCTTCTATTTGTTCAGCAGAGATTTTTCCTTCATTCATTTTTATTACACAATTACTTTAGCATGCAGGGCAAACTCTTCTTTTGGCAAAAGGCTTTCGGCAAAAGTAGGCACAGATGTGACTGAACAGTTTTGGGACAACATCCATGGTTCAATTCTACTAAATAAATCTTTAGAATTTCATTTATGTTAAACAGTGGTTCTGGCACTGAAAGTGAACAGAGCTGCACGACCACATCAAGCCACTTAACAGCCAGGGAAAAGTACCCTGTGAAACATTGTTTTCAGTTCCTGGACTCTTTTTGAAATGCTAAGCAGAAGCTTTAGCCACAAGGACTGTAAATTACTGAAACAGATTCTGGGAGAAAAGTGGCTTAAAAGCCACCTACTTGAATTCTTATCATAAAAATATCTAAATACTTTTCTCCTTGCCCAGTAATAACAGGAAAGGTTTGTCTCAGATGGTTAGCAGAAAAGTCTGTGAATCAAACAGCACTTGGCAGAAAATGAGCTACCCATACCAAGTCATTCCATTTGCTGAGTCAAGGCTACAATGTTATTTTTCTAGGATAGACTGCCTGGGTCTCTGGCTACTAGAAGAGGTGAAGTGGCAGCAACAGCTATAGTTTTTCCTGCAAACATATTCTGCTGAATAAAAAAGTACAAATATTTTTACGAATTTTACACTGAAACTATTTTAACAAGCTTTTGCTTAGTTCAAAAGTGATTCCTCCCTCACTGTCCCATTATGCAGTGTTTTTAGGGTTAAACCATGCAAAACTATACTATTAGGCAGCACGCAGTCCCTCCCATATTGCTCTGCAATATTGCAACAAGATAGCAGCCACTTCTTTCTAGTCAACAGTGAAGTGAATAACAAAATGGAAACATCCAGACAGCTGTTGTTGAGACTCAACTCCTAGAATCACAATTCTCTCTTACCTGCTTTATAAACAATTCTGAGCAACTGCTCCTTCTTCTTACCTGTACCATAGGCTTCCGGTTCTTTCTGAACACAGTGGCCTTTTGTTTTGGAGTTTTGTTGTGCTCCAGCTTGCTGTTTTTTTCCTGTTATAACAAACAAGACCAAGAGACTTAATTCTGTGAGTCATGTTACAAAAAAGCAGAGCTTGGCAAGGAAGTTGCTACGCAGTCGGCTGTCTCAAGCCTACTCATTCAGAAGTGTTCAATGCTTTTTTTTTTTTTTTTAATTTTAAAGGTAGTTAAAGATTATAATCTCTCCTCCCTCTCAAAACCCATAGCTATTTACAGCTGCAGGCATTGGTCTCATCCAGATATTTGTAATCTACATCTGTTCATACACAAAGCTCAGAGGACGGGAACTCTTCACACTGAAATAGATCCTCGGTTCACGGTACGGCTAAACCAATCTAATGACTTGTTGGCAACAAAATGGACAGTCCCATTCCTCTACTCATTCTTGTTTTCTTTAGACTCAAAACTCTTATTGTTTCCGTATTTTCTCATGGGTTATGTTTTTTGCTCTCTTCTCTTCTATATTCTCTTCATTTGGTCCACACATTTCCTGAACTGCAGTGCCCAGTGCTGGAAACAGTACCCCAAGCGAGACCCTGCAGCAGAGCAAAAGAATTACTTCACATGTCTGAAAGTCAACATTCCTGATCAAACACCTCAATATAACACCTGCCTTTTTCAAAAGTACGACACTGTTGGTCCCTATTTTCAGCTTTTGATCTATTATAAATCCCAAATCCTTTTCTATATTTCATTCTATTGTTCAACTGTTTCTGTAATGTCAAGACCACTTTCAATTTTAATCTTTTCTCCAATACGCTTGCCATCTCTTTCAGATTTATGTTGCCTACGTACTTCCTATTCTTTAGACTGATGACAAAAACAAAAGAATTGAACCTAGAACACACCGTGACCCGTCACTCAACTCTCCTTTCTACTTTACAGAATCACAGGACTGTTAAGGTTGGAAGGGACCTCCTCAGATCATATAGTCCAACTCCCACACTCAAGCAGGGTCAGCTAGAATAGGTTGCCCAAGACCACGTCCAGTCAGGTTTTCAGTATCTTCACAGACGGAGACTCTACAACCTCTATGGGCGACCTGTGCAAGGGTTTGACCACCCTCCTAGTAAAAAAGTGCATTCAGTGTGTTCAGACAGAACTTTGTGTTTTAATTTGTGCCCATTGACTCTTGCCCTGTCAGTGAGCACTACTGAAGAGTCTGGCTCCCTTTTCTTCATTCCCTCCGGTCAGGTATTTATACACCCTGTAAGATATCCCCTGAGCTTTCTCTTCTCCAGACTGAATAGTCCCAGCTCTCTAAGCATCTCCTCATATGCTGGCTCATGGACAGTTTACTGTCCACCAGGATGCCAAGGTCCCTCTCTGCAGAGCTGGTTTCCAGCCAGTTAGCCCCTGGCATGTGCTCGTACACGAGCTTACTCCTGTCCAGGTGCAGGACTATGCATGTCCCCTTGAACCTCATGAGATTCCCCTCTGCTTAATCCTCCAGTATGTCCAGGTCCCTGTGAATAGCAGCACACCCATCCAGCATATGAGCTACTCCTCCTAGTTTTGCACCACTGGCAAACTTGCTGCGGGTGCATACTGTCCCATTGCCCAGGTCATTAATTAAAGTGTTAAACGGTACTGGCCCCAGTATTTACCCTGTGGTACACCACCAGTGACTCATCACAATCCTTTGGGCCCAGACGTTCAGCTGATTTTCAATCCCCTGCGCTATTCACTTACCTAACCTGTACTTTGTTAGTACTATGTTATGCCTATGAGGATGTTGTGGGAAACATCACCAGAAATCTTACTAAAGTCAAGGTAAACAACATCCTCTGCTCTCCCTTCATCCACCAAGCTAGTAACCTCACTGAAGAAGTCTATCGGGTTGATTAAGCATGATTTCCCCTTTGTAAATCCATGCTGACTACTCCCAATCACCATCTTGTCCTTCAAGCGTTTGACAATGCTTTCCAGAAGGATTCTCTCCATCACCTTCCCAGGGATTGAGGTGAGGCTGACCGGCCTGCAGTTCCCCGGATCTTCCTTCTTTCTGACCTTGATGACAGGAATGATACTTGCTCTCTTCCAGTCTTCAGGAACCTCTCCCAGTCACCATGACCTTTCAAAGATAATCAAGAGTGGCCTCACAATGACATCAGCCAGCTCTCTCAGCACTCAGTGCAACCCATCAGGCCCCATTGGACTTAGGTACGTCCAGTTTGTTTAAGTGCTCTAACCTCATCTTCCTCCACCACGAGGGTAAAGCTTTCTTGCTCCATACTTTCCCTCTGGTCTCAGGCACCTGGGATTCCTGAAGGATGGTTTAACTGATAAAGCCTGAAGCACAGGAAGCACTGAGTACCTCTGCCTTTTCCATGCCATTTGCCACCAGTTGCTCTGCTCTATTCATAGAATATCCCAAGTTGGAAAGGATCCACAAGATCATCCAGTCCAACTCCTGGCTCCACACAGGACCACTCAAAAATCAAACCATATGTCTGAGAGCATTTTCCAAATGCTTCTTGAACTTCAGCAGGCTTGGTGCCATGACCACTTCCCTGGGGAGCCTGTTCCGGTGCCTGACCACCCTCTCAGTTAAGAATCTTTTCCTGATATCCAACCTGAACCTCCCCTGACTTAGCTTCATGCTATTCCCTTGGGTCCTATTGCTGGTCATCAGCACCTCCCCCTCATCTCCCCCTAACGAGGAAGCTGTAGACCGTGATGAGGTCTCCCCTCAGTCTCTTCTCTAGGCTGAACAAGCCAAGTGATTTCAGCTGCTCCTCATACATCTTCCCCTCTAGGCCCTTCACCATCTTTTTTGCCCTCATTTGGACATTCTCTAATAGTTTTATATGCTTACATTGCGGTGTCCAAAACTGCACACAGTACTCGAGGTGAGGCTGCACCGCCATAGACTAGAGGGGGACAATCACTTCCCTTGACAGGCCAGCAATGCTATGCCTGATGCACCCCAGGATCCGGTTGGCCCTTTTGGCTCCTAGGGCACACTGCTGACTCATATTCAATTTGCCATCGACCAGAACCCTCACATTCCTTTCTGTGGGGCTGCTCTCCAGATTCTCGTCCCCCATCCTGTACATATATCCAGGATCGCCCCATCCGATATTCGGCAGCGCCCACATTTTCCCTAGTCTTCCTTTTGCTGTTCATGTACTTGTAGAATCCTTTCTTGTTGTCTTTCACACCCTTTCCCAGATTCAACTCCAGGTTGGCCTTGGCTTTCCTAACTTTATCCCTGCAAGATCAGACAGCAACTCTATACTTCTGTGTCACCTACTCCTACTTCTACCTCTTGCACACTTTCTTTTGCAATTCATTAGTGATTAACAACCCTTCAAAGGCATGAGAGACCTATGATATCAAGCATTTCCCCCTCTCCATCTCTGTAGTAAAAGAAAATTGAAGTAGTTGGGTGTGATTTCTTCTCAAAGGACCTATATTGCTATTACCATCTACTCATTAACCTCCAGATGTTTACCAGTAATTTGTCTGATTATTTAGTTCAGAATCTTTTGGGAAACTGAAATGAACCTGACTAGACTGTTCTTCCCCTACTTCTTTTTTTCCCACCCTCTGCTGGACTTTAATAGAGACCGAAATTAAAATAATCATCCCCCACTGTAAAACAGACACTAGTCAGCAGTATCCTACAAGATACACAGACTCAGAAATAGAGTTGGAGGACAGCAGAGGATAGCATTTGGGCAGAGAGGAGGTCTGAAGTACCTGGAGGCCTGTAACTAGGAATTACAAGTTATTTATATTACCAGAAATCTTCTGCTTCTTGTTGGGAGAGTCTTTAAGATCTTCACCTTCCTCTTGCTCAGATTTCCTCTTGCCTTTTAAAAGTACTTCTCCTGCTAACAAGAAAGAATAGAAATGTTTCAGTCTTATTAAGACTCATCCTGGATAACGGCTTGGTGTCTGTCTGCTGCCTCAGTTTCTCCTCATATTCAATACTTTTAAAGAAAAAAGTAGTTTTTGTGAGGCACCTGGACACCAGTGAGCTAGATATGGCCTTCTGACTCAGTAACATTAGGCACTCCATGGCCTGCAATCCTCCAATACAGAAGACATGAAAGAAACAGTGCCATAGCATGATTTGGGAAAATTGTACTGCTCAGGAAGAGAGCCGGAAGGTGTAGGTTATGCCATAAAAAGCTCATCTGCACACACAAAAAGGAACACAGAGAGACAATGTCAGATGGTGAAACGTGAATAATGTCCTGCCTACCCTTACTATTTCCGGGCTTATCAAAGACCTGGAAAGTTGCTGGCACTTAGAACTCCCTATGCACACAGAATACAGAGTCCCACGACTCTCCATGAGCACAGAGAAGTACAGAAGCACAATGGCAAGCAGGGGAACCCAAACTAAGGATTCAAAGAAACAGACAATTTCCTCCCAGGTCTGTCCCAGGAGACCCATCAGCCCCACGGTCTAGGTATGAGATCCACCAAGATGAGTCAATGGGAGCTGCTGTCTGGAGCACACTTTAGAATGGGAGGTGGGTTGGGGTGGTGGTGAGTGTGGTGTTAATGCCTAGGGTTATGGGACACATGGAATGCAGGGGAATACCGATTAGGTATTACACAAGACATTACAGGATGTTTAGGGGTGGTATCAAAGGCCGGTAAAGTGAGGGAATGAGGTGGTTTCGGGAGGAACACGTCGGAAAACAGAGGAGTAAGGAGATAAAAAGGGCCACTTCCTTATAAACATGTGCTAGGTCAGCATACAAGTCTGCTCATGCCTGGCACTGAATCAGCATAGCCTCTGGGTGATGGACACTGAGAGACTCTGTATTCTGTGTCCGTATTTCCATAGGTGTCCACAGGGAGGTCTAAGTGCCAGCAACTAAAGTGACACCACAGGTCACAGGGTCCACTGTGTCTGCAGTGCCACCAACTGGTGTAAGAGTTTTTGAGTGTGTGGTTCCTAGTGACTACCAAGCTGGACTAGCTGGTGAGAAGGTGAAGAAACCTGGAAGCCAGGGGTGTGTGTGTGGTAGGGCAGAAGGGCAAGATCACAGTGGAAACTGGCTACCAGAGGGACCAGGAGAGTCCCAGCCAACTGCTAGACAGAAAAGTCTGTGAGCCTGAGCCTGTAAGAAGGTCTACACCAGCAACTGGAGTGGCTCTGTGGGCCTCAGGAGCTAGTATGTCCATTTACCAGCAACTCGGGAGACAAGGATCCAGAGGCCAGCCACTGAGTAAACTGAGTGCCTAAAGTCCAGCTACAGGAGGAATCCACATTAAACATATGTGTGGACACACACAGATACACACATACACTTTATATATATGTATATATACACATTTTTTTCTCTCACTAACATATCTTCATCCTGATCATCCTGAGAAGGAAACAGGATGTATGCCATTGGTGCTGTTTGAATGGTCACCACATCTGTGTTTATCTGTGTGGATGGCTGTGTACACATGTGTTGTATATCTGTGTTTGCACCCATGGGACTACATGCTCAGTTTTGCTACTGATTGGACCTGGGGGCATGGAGCTGCAACGTCACCTCTATCAAGCTACTATATTTGGCCTTCCCTGCAACAGGATGGAATACAAGTTCTGATTTAGAGAGAGGAGGAAAATGCACTAAAGAAAGAAGAGGCACATGAGAAGTTCAGAAAACAATTCTGAAGCCAGGAAATCTGAATGTCCCTACAACAACATAAGACCCCAGCCACCCCAAATGAGAAAAATCGCAAATGACAGAAGTGGGAAAATAATAAAAACATCTTAAAAAAAAAAAATCTAACAACCACAAAAGCCACGTCTAACTCAGAATACTGCTGAATGGTCTACCTCTGTACATTTTTAGTGTTGCTTTGTTCTATTTTTAAAGCTCTCACAACATATTCCTGAAATGATTGGCAGAACCCCCACACATCCCTCTTCTAGAGGTAAAACTGAGATCAGTCACAAAATCATTACTTTTAATAGACAAGTCACTCAGAAGGAACTGCTTAACACCAGAGAATTTTACCTACGTTTCTGCAGCGGAGGAAGTTTGTCTCTCCTAATACATAACCAGCATTACCAAGCTTGTAATTTGTGGCTGAACAGTAGCATGTCTGTCAGAATTCATCAAATCTCTCACAAAAGAACTGAAAAACAGTTTTACATTGAGCCAAGAGTGATGAGTACCTTTTTTTTCCGAAGATTTGTTAATGCTGTTTTTTATGCCTCTCATTTCCAACCAGTAAGCAGGCCTGCGAATGGTCCGCTTGCTTCTGGACTCCGCACTTCCATTCACTTGACTCTTCTGTGAGCCAGAAGAAATGTTGCTGGCTGTCTCATCATAGTTACTGTTCAGTTCTAGGACAGTAGCTTCCACCTCCTCAGATTGCTTAGACCTGGAAAACATCAACTTGAAATCATATATATACATATATATATATATATGCACGTATAAACATACACACAACCACAATGACTTGACAGACAACAACCCTTTTATCCTCCCAAGTACTCTAAAAATTCATCTCACAGTTCATTGAATCTCTTGTGAACTGAGAAGTGCCAGCAAGGTAAAATATCCTAAACGTCCTAAACGGTATTTTTCGATACATCTTTTAGTCTGACATTAGAAAGCTACCTGGGAGCACCAGTAAAAAAATATTCATCCTACCTCAGCATTTCAACTTAAGGATCAGGCACAAGCTCATTTTCCAATAGGAATCTCTCATCTCCCCACCCCACCCCCCCCAGGCAAACTTGACATGAAACATACACATACTTTTTGTTTCCCAGAGACCTCTTGACCTTCTGTTGTCCGTGATGTGCAGGCCTGGCATCCTAACAAAGTAGAACAATTCACATTAGCTGCGTAATTTTTCTTCTTGCATGTTTGCTTTCCAGGCAAACACAGTCACCTGTGCTTTGAGGATGTGCATACCATCCTTTGAGTATGTAACAACCATCTTCTGCAACGAGGAAGTTGTTCTATAACAAGGACCCTTTAATTTCCAGCTGAATTAGAACTGTAATCAAAACAGAGATGAGCTCCTCTCCACTTCCCATACAAAATCCAATCATTCCCCTTGGACTGGGGCATGATGGAGTTTTCTTTGTCTCCAATTAATTCAGCGGTACCTGCTTTCTGCCTATACCTTATCACACGATGACAAATATTTTAGATTGTAACCTACTGTTTTTTCTACAAAACCTTTTTTCTTAATGATTCTTGCATTTTCCAGACCAAGAATGTCGTACTTTGCTCCTGGCATGTGGACAATCATTTATCACCATCTTCTAAATACTAACTGATTCAATCTCACTCTTCATTCGGAAATTCTAATTTCTTATTGAGAAATTTCTATTTGGAACAGGCTGCCCAAGGAACTGGTGGAGTCGCCATCCCTGGAGGTATTTAAGGGACGTGTGGATGTGGTGCTTAGGGACATGGTTTAGTGGTGGACTTGCTAGTGTAAGGTGATGGTTGGACCTGATGATCTTATGGGTCTTTTCCAGCCTAAATGATTCTATGAAAGACAGGACGCAAATCTTGGTTATACAGACTAGAAAACAAAATTCAATGTCAAGTAGAAGCATGAGATAGAAAAACTGTAACCTAGGAACAGAAGAATATTTTGTCACATACAGGAACTGGATAAGAAACTGAAAAAAAAAAAAAAAGGATTTCTTCTTTATAGAAAAATGTAACACAAAACTGGACCATGCTATTAAGTGTTTTAGTTACGAGAAATAAATTTTACAAGTTATCTGGAGAAAACAGCAAACAGGGATGTGACAGAATTTGAAGAAGTCATAAAAATGCGATGATTTGTCACAAGGAGCTGCTGAGAAACTTCAGGTGCTGTAACAAAACTAGGGAATAAGCAGCTTCAAGGCAAATGAAATTCACCACTAAAAATGCACTGCAAAAATTAACTTCAATCTATCTTTTATTCTCCAGGTTTCTAATTTATGTTTAGGAACATGCACTAGCTCGCTCTTCCTAGGAACGCAGTCAGCTAGAGACACCCTAACCCCAGGTATACACCAGAGAAGAAATTCAGAAGTGGACACTGACATCTGTTAGATGAATTCTTAAGCTGTGACTAGAGAGTGTCAGACTCTCCTTTGGCCTCAGCCCCTGCGTCTCCTCTAATGGAAATGTGAGGGAAGCAGTAGGACAGAAACTCACAACTGCTTGACTAATGACTTAACAATCACATCTCATCTTCTTTGGAAGAAAAGCCATTTGAACATTTATGTTACTTTGATACAGTTTACATGCTACTAGTAGTATAAATAGCAGTTTGGGAAACCCTACATCAGAGAGGTGGAGGAACCTCAGCGTGATGAGCAGCTGGAGAAAATTAGGCCCATGAAGTAATAACGATAAAAAAGGAAAGAACATGCATAGTCTGCTGTAATCATCTGCCCTAATCTCCCATAAGAAGAACCTAGTTGATCGACAAACATGGTACAAGTTATACTATTCTTTAGGACTATAAAACTTTGTATAATAATTGAAGATTAGGATAAAGAATTTAGTTCATAGTTAAGTACCTGCAACAAAAAAAAAGAGCATATGTAATAACTGATAATGAATTAGTTCCACAGTTAACGAGGAGGTGTTAGTGGAAGCAGCAAGTGTCTGAAGCTGCTGTGACTGCCCCTATCCCCAAGGGAAAACCCTCGGGACATGGGGATTTGAGCATGGCTGAGCATGACAGGCTCAGCATCGTTTAGGGGATTCCCTGTTTCAACCCTCCATTTTCATTTTTTCCTGCGTACTTTACGGACAACAGTCTCCCGCCAGAAAGGCCTTTCAGACAAAACGCGCGACCGGCACCTGGGCAGGGAGTCAGCAGCGCCCTGCTCCAGGTCCCGCTCCCGGCTGGACAGAGCTGGACCCACCGATCCCGCAGGCGCCCCGTTGCTGCCGGTGACCAGGCCTTCCAACGGAAAGGCAGCCTTTGCGCTGTCGCTGGAGGCTCCCTAGGCAGCCCGGAGCGGGTCCCGCCCGCCGCCCGCCCTAACGCTCGCTCGGGGACGGGGCCCATCCGACGGGCGGCGATAAATGGACCGGGTCCGCTCGCCGAGCCAAGGCCCGCGCCGGGTCGGTCCACGCCAGGCCAGGGCAGGCCAGGCCCTCTCTTTACAGCCAACGGCCCTGCAAGACCCTCGGCGCGAAGAAGAGGCACCACCGCGCCCCGCCGCGGCTGTTCCGGTGGCGGCGGCTCGCTCCCGCCATCCCGACGGCGGAGTCCATCTCGCGGCGTCTTCCGGCCCCGTGCGCCCTCCCCCCACCCTCCGGGACCGCAGCCCGGCCGCACACCCCCTGGGCAGCTGCCGACGGCATCGCTGGCGAGGCCCCTGCGGACTCACCGAGCCGCCGCCTCCCCTCATGGTGCCGCCGCCACGTCAGCGCGCGCCCCGCCCGCACGCGCACGCCCGTGAGGCCCCTCCCGCCCG
>VXAL01009636.1:174975-198890 GCA_013399475.1 Chauna torquata | reverse complement strand
CATGGCGGGGTGCTGTGGGGCCGCCCCCGCCCCGCGCTCCGGAAGAACAAGTGGCTGCTGGGAAGATGGCGGCAGCGAGCGGGCTGGCGGTGGTGCCTTCGTCGCCAGTATGCGTGCTGGTGCTGGGTATGGCCGGCTCCGGGAAGACTACCTTTGTGCAGGTGAGGGACGGCTGTTTCCCCGCCGCTACCCCCACGTCGAACGGGGCCTGACTCTTTCTCGTGTCCCCTTAGCGACTCGCGGCCCACTTGCATGGCCAGCGCTGCCCCCCGTACGTGATCAACCTGGACCCCGCCGTGCACAACCTGCCCTTCCCCGCCAACATAGGTGAGTCCTGCCGCACTGAGCCAAGCCCGGGGCCGTGCTGGGTGGTCGGCAGTGTGAGGTCGGGGAAGGAAGGGGTGGATGGTCCCGGATCAGAGGAAGCATGTATTTGTTGAGTCCACAGGAACAGAGCAAGTACTTTTTGTCCTAAGGAACTTAAACTTTTTTTGGTATACTGCTTTTCTTATGTTTCACGGAAGGGGAGGGGGGTTGTGTTGTGGGAGGCATTGGATTAGGCTTTTTATCTTTTCTTTAAGAGATACTGAATCCTAAAACGAGGAGGACTTTGTTGGTTATTTTTTTTTTTTGGTTGTGAATTTTTAGGACTAAAACGATTCTATCATTGCATTTGTATATATTTTATATTACCTCATGTAATTTCATGTGTGTGGCTTTTTGTTTTTTTTTGGTTTGTTTTTCATGTATTATTATTATTTTCATTGACAATGAACATTGTAGCAGACTTAACCTGGTTTCCTATCTCCAGAGCTGTGGTGGCTGTATGTGGTACCAAATAACTTCTTTAAAGCAGTTTAAAAGACATTAATTTTAGAGAAAATATCTTAACAATAAACAGACTTTATGTCTTGCCATTCCAAAAGGCTTGCCATTCCTAAAAGCTTACCAGTTTTTCTGTTTGTGAGGGTTGTCTCTCTCAAATTTTCTAAAGTTTGTCGGCTTGTCTTCAGAAAGTAAGAAAAGTGGTGTGGTACCAAAGTGTTTTTATTGATGTCAGACGAAGAATTAGATAATGCATTCTAGTGCTGGATCTCTCATAAAATGGCTAAATATGTATTCTTTATTAAATGTTGTTGACAAGCTCAGAATAAAATTCAACTTAAGAAGTTACTGCTAAATAACTTAATGTGGTGATGTTTCACATGAGTTACACTGGGTTTCATGTATACGATGAGAGTATAGCAAATCTGTTAGATTTTATTTATTCTACTTGTGAGATTTTATGTGTTGGTACTAGGTTTATTACTGAGGCAAAAGGAGACTTGCTAGAAAAGGAAAGGCTTTCACTGGTCAGCAAATTGATAAGGAAAGCTATTTTAAAAGAAATGAACTAAAACTATTTATACTTATTCCCACTCTAGATATCCGTGACACTGTGAAGTACAAAGAAGTCATGAAACAGTATCCTTTTTTTGGTCTTACAATGATCTTTGAAATCGCAGATTTTGTAAAAGTTGCCTGACGCTTTTGCACATTAGGATGAAGGGGGCAGGGGTTGTTGGGGATTGCAATAATGCAGACTGTTGCATGAAGATCAGAAGTTTTTGACTGTGTTTTTTGCATGTGAGATTCGAAATGCATATTGAACAAGATTTGATACTCCTTAGGTCATTCTGTGAAGAGTTGCATCCAAGGGTCCTGAGGGAACTGGCGGTCGAAGTTGCTAAGCCACTATACATCATATTTGAGAGGTTGTGGCAGTCTGGTGAAGTTCCCACTGACTGGAAAAGGGGAAATATAACCCTCATTTTTAAAAAGAGAAAAAAAGACCCAAAGGACCTACAGACCAGTCAGTCTCACCTCGGTGCCTGACAAGGTCATGGACCTGGAAACTATGCTTAGGCACATAGCCAACAAAGAGGTGATTGGTGACAGCCAACATACTTCACTAAGGGCAAATTGTGTCTGACGAACCTGGTGGCCTTCTTTGATGTGGTTACAGCGTTGGTGGTTGAGGGAAGAGCAACTGACATCATCTACCTGGACTTGTGCAAAGCGTTCAACACTGTCCCGCACGACATCCTTGTCTCTAAATTGGAGAGACATGGATTAGACAGATGGACCACCCGGTGGATAAGGAATTGGCTAGACGACCTCACTCAAAGAGTTGTGGTCAACGGCTCAATGTCCAAGTGGAGACCAGTGACGAGTGGCGTTCCTCAGGGGTCGGTATTGGGACCAGTGCTGTTAAACATCTTTGTCAGCAACGTGAGATTGAATGCACCCTCAGCAAGTTTGCCAATGATGCAAAGCTGTGTGGTGCGGTCAACACGCTGGAAGGATGCCATCCAGAGGGACCTTGACAGGCTTGAGAGGTGGGCTTGTGCCAGCCTCATGAAGTTCAACATGGCCAGGTGCAAGGTCCTGCAACTGGGCTGGGGCAATCTCAAGCACAAATACAGGCTCAGCAGAGAATGGATTGAGAGCAGCCCTGAGGAGAAGGACTTGGGGGTGTTGGTGGTTGAGAAGCCCAACACGAGCCAGCAATGTGCACTTGCAGCCCAGAAAGCCAACTGTATCTGGGCTACATCAAAAGAAGTGTGGCCAGCAGGTCAAAGGAGGTGGTTCTCCCCCTCTGCTTTTGTGAGACCCCACCTAGAGTATTGCATTAAGCTCTGGGACCCCCAGCGTAAGAAGGACATGGACCTGTTGGAGCGAGTCCAGAGGAGGGCCACGAGGATGATCAGAGGGCTGGAGCACCTCTCCTATGAAGAGAGGCTGAGAGAGCCGTTCAACCTGGAGAAGAGAAGGCTCTGGGGAGACCTTATAGCGGCCTTCCAGTACCTAAAGGGGACCTACAGGAAAGCTGGAGAAGGACTTTTTACAAGGGCATGTAGTGATAGGACAAGGGGTAATGGTTTTAAACTGAAAGAGGGCAGATTCAGGTTAGGTATAAGGAAGAAATTCTTCACAGTGAGGGTGGTGAGGCACTGGAACAGGTTGCCCAGAGCAGCTGTGGAAGCCCCATCCCTGGAAGTGTTCAAGACCAGCTTGGATGGGGCTTTGGGCAACCTGATCCTAGTGGTAGGTGTCCCTGCCCATGGCAGGGGAGTTGGAACTAGAGGATCTTTAAGGACCCTTCCAACCCAAACCATTCTATGATTCTCTTCTCATGTGCTAAAAGTATTTTTGCCTAGTAGAACATTTCATTCGTACATTTCATACATGTTCCTTACTGCTTTCTGCAACTACCTTAAAGGAGGCTGTAGTGAGGCGGGGGTCAGTCTCTTCTCCCAAGCAACAAGACGAGGAAATGGTCTCAAGTTGTGCCAGGGGAGATTTAGGTTGGATATTAAGAAAAATTTCTTCACTGAAAGGGTTGTGAAGCGTTGTAACAGGCTGCCTAGGGAAGTAGTTGAGTCACCATCCCTGGAGGTATTTCAAAGACATGTCGATGTGACACTTAGTGACATGGTTTAATGGTGGACTTGGCAATGCTAGGTTAACGGTTGGATTAGATAATCTCAGAGGTCGTTTTCAACCTGGATGATTCTATGATTTTTACAAATAATATGCACTCTGCGCACTTCTCCTTATGTTGTTTATTTTTAACAAGCTTGTATTTTTCATGGAGCAGCTTTTTCCCCTTGTATTTACAAATCTAATTTTATTTGTTATTAAAAATATGCAAATTGCTATTTGCTTGTAGTAGGTGGAGAAAACATGATAATGAAAGCACTGTTGTCTCTCAATCTCTAAGACATTGGACTGGTGGCTTATACTGTACACTAATTTGATGACTAGTTCAGTAAGTATTACACTAAAATGACTGCAGTTTCAGAAAGGTGTGGAGGTACTTTGTCCCTTAAGTAATAGCTTTTGCAGATGGAGATGATATACAGCGTTTGGATTTGACATACTAGTGTGACTCTAATAAAAAAGGATAATGGAGGTTAGAATTATGATTTTGGCTGCTGTTTGACTAGGAGTTACTAGCAAAACATCCAAGCATAAGTTTGAGTTTGGTATGTGGATGCATTATTTGCTTTGCTGTGTCTGTTAGCCATCACTGCAGTTTAAGCATCTCATTAAATAGTGCTTAAGGGGAGTGTCTGGCAGCATGTTTGGATATTTAGGTTAGTGGCCCTAGAAGACTGTCTGTACTGGTGAATCAGCGCTGGTTCTTGTGCAGTAAAGAAAATACGTGATGTAATAAGAGTTTTTGTTTCTGTGAACATTAGTATACAGATCCATATGCATGAAAAAGAATTTTGAAATCTTCATTTTTAAGACACTCAGAGTGTCTCTACAAAGTTCATTCCCATTCTTTCCATTTAAATTCTGCTGTGAATGATTTGTGCAAGAAATCTTTTAATTATATTTTGAAGTACATATTCTTAAAAATGAACTGCATTCAGGACATTATTAAATTCTGAGTTACTGTCTGTGTTCTTAATCTTTTTTGGAAAGACAAAAATGGCTTTGGTATATATATGCACATACAATTTTCTTTGAAATGGTAATGCTTGAATAATGGCAAGGGGAAGCCACAGTGTAGCCCCTTTTCCTTTTGTCAGTCACACGTTTGTGCAAGAGAAAGACCACTTTCTATGTATTATGCTACTGCATCACTTAAAAGGCTTAACTGTGTATGGGGACTATTGTCTTTTGCTGCGAGGTATCCAGTGTGCATTGTAAATGGCCAACTGCTATCAGAAGTTAAAAATAAGCCCTCGTGAGGTCTGCATAGTCATCTGCTTTCCTAAATGAAGTGTCTAGATATGGGCTGGGCCCAAATGGTGGAATAGTGACCTCTCTCAATCTTTTTGCTACAAGATTTGATCAGGTATGAGGTTGTTCGTATGAGATACTGTGCTACGGAGACTGCCTGGAGACTGTGGATTTTCTTGTGTAGCTGGAGTTTCAGAAGGCACTGTTTAACCTAATATTTTTTTCAGTTAGAGTATTCTCGCTTTTTTGCAAAGAAGCCAAATTGCATTTGGTCTCATTTAAGGGAGATATCTTTTTTTTTTTAACTTAAAATTCAGAAGTTGTATGTACAGAACATCAATTCTTTAGTCTTTGTACGTAACTATTCTGTTGCACAATGTTCACTATAAAATCTTCATTTATGATTGCTCTGATTTTTGAAGCAGGGAAGCTCACTTCTGGAGATTGGTTAAGTTTTCCTAGGGTTATTTGATAACTGACTGTTCTCTTAAATCTTAGTGCTAAATCCGCACTGAGGTGGGAACCTTATTCACGATATTAAAGTAATGCACAATCTCTTAGGAAATAGATAGGGAACAACTGCATTTATTATATTATTTTTTTCACCAGGTACTAGAATACGGGTAAAATCAAGGTTGTTTTTGGCATATGCAGTGTCTGAGTATTTTCTAGCCATCCATTTTGACACACTGAAAGGCTTAGATTTTCGGCTTTTTTGATATCTATATGTGCAGCTGTGCAAGTTAAAGTTAATATTTCTGTTACAAAATGATTATTCAGATTTCCTGTTCTGACCCTACATACAAGGTGTACTGCTTCTTTTTCAATCAGGTGATGAAGTTTATTGAAAAAAGACAAAATGCATCCAAGTAAGTATATTCTACCAAGTTTTACTATTCTGGAATCAATGTGGGAAAGCCGTGTGAAATCCTAAAAAAGGATATCTGCATGTTTACTAGTTGTTTTTCAGCCTTGGTATAAATTTTATCTGGAAAAGGGCATAGAATTAGAGCAGAATGCTAGACTTTTTTTGGATACATCAAAGAAATGTCTACTGATTCCAGATCTGCTTTTCGTCTTCCATTAGACCTTCAGACCTTCATTTTTTTCTCATGTACTGCTCAAATGGGCAGCAATTTTTTTTCTGAACAGGTTGCAATAGTAAGTGTCAAACTGATGCCTTTGACTCTAACAGAATCTTAAGAGAGTAAGTGCTTCTTAGTCGCAAAATTCACACAGGAAATTTTCAGGCATGCCCTTAAAAATTGCCGCTGTTTGGAAAAAGCTTTTCTGTTCTGTAGCAGGATAGTCCTGTGATTTGCTCTTCCGTGCCTGTGGTAGTCTAGTCACGACAGGACCTAGTGCTTGACTGGTATTTCCCTTTTTGTTTGTTGGGGGTGACTTCTTGACAGGTATGTTATTATTGACACACCGGGTCAAATTGAGGTATTCACTTGGTCAGCATCAGGAACCATCATAACTGAAGCCCTGGTAAGTGTATTCTACATAACTTGACATTGAGGCTGTGTGAAAAAAGTGCCTGTTGAACAGCATGTATTTCTAATTAAAATGTCTTTTACCATGTGTTTCCAGGCTTCCTCTTTTCCTTCGGTTGTTGTTTATGTGATGGACACCTCTCGCAGTACTAACCCTATCACCTTTATGTCCAATATGCTATATGCCTGCAGGTAAGAAAAGCTGAAAATGCAATCTGTCTTTTTTGATTGCTTTGTCTCCTTGATATTTATCTGGGAGGGGTGAGGTGGATTTGGGGGGGGCGACCATTTGTTTAGGCTTCATCTGAGGAGCTTTTCAGTTGAGGAGAGTATGTTCCAACATTTCTTGGAAATGTGGCTGAGATGAAGGACCAGGCCTTTTTGTCCATGGTAAGGGCATAGTCAGAATGTTACAATGACTACGTCCAGTCTGTTTTCAGACTTGAATAACAAATTTCTGTTGATAAAGTAAAAATGAAGCAAATTATTAAATATGCAAATTACAATGTCAACTTCTTTTAACACATTTCTTTCAGGTATTGACTGTAGTTAAGTTTAAGACATGACGATTCTAACTTAAATTTTTGACAAGTAGAGGTTTAGCGCATGGACTTTGTCTGTAATCTTTTTATTGACAAAGTCTACAGATCTACAAAGTCTCCAAAGAGATTTAAAGGTGATATGCATCTTTACAAGTGTTGCTATGACAATGTGTAGGGCTGTCTACAGCCATGAAACTTTCTGATGCTTTTCACGCTGTGATTTATACTTGTGTGAGCACTGCTGTAGTGCTGTGTTGTCCTGCTCCCACCTAATGAAGAATATACGGGGGGAGGGGGCGGGGGGCGGCAGCAGCGGCACATCCCAACAAATGAAAACAGAGCATAGAAGTAAGAAAAATGTGTTATTTTTAGATTATGTGATTGTTCATAAGCTCTTACTTTGATTTTTTTTTTTTCCTTTGTTCCTGAACTGTTAGGCAAATCAGACAATAGTGTAACAGTATAGTGTCTCTTGCTACCCAATGTAATTGGAGTGCTGGGAATTTGATCCCAGTGTGTTCGGCAGTTGTTTGAGTTCATGGCTTACTGTAGCTTGTCTAGTAAAGTCTGTAACATCTCTTTTAATGCATAACAGCTTTTTGATGAGAAAAATCTATGCTTTTGCTTCTTAAAATCTATGACTTTTACTTGCTCTTTCTGGCAATGTTATTAGACTCTTCAGGCAAACTAGATATGAAACCATTCAGCTTTCCCAGTCAAGACTGAATTTAGTTGTTGATTGTAAGCATCATAGTGGATAAGTCTTGCTTGAGTCTGTGATTTGTCTGTGTTTAGTATTTTTCTGTGTCTTAAAAGCTACTTTGTCACAACAGCACTTAGTAAGCACTAGTGATTTTTTTCTGTTAAGACGAAGCTGTTCCTGGGAATATTAAAAAAGCAACTGATGCGTGTTCCCTTTTCAGTATTACTGACAGCTGTCTCCTCTTGAGATATACTTAATCTGCTGTTTTGGTTATTGTCTGTCTTGGTGGTTTCCCTATTGGATAAACAAAATAATTTAGGTACCAAAGGAGATCTGGAGGTCATCTGGTCAAAGCGCCCACTGAAAGCATTAAATAATCCATGAGACCTTAGATTGATGAAGGATAGTTAGATTACATCTAACGCATTGCCTGTTGCTTGTAAAATCATTTATCTAAAGATAATACAATTTTATTCCTTTTTTATTATTCTTGATTTTTTCAGTGATTATTCTAGATTTGCTTTGAGCTCAGCATGGTATGGAGGTCACGTGAACACATACTGTCTCCTGATTTATTGTCTTTCTCTTTGTACATGGATTTCTCTGTTTTCTTTCATGTTAAACCAGGGAGTGAATACCTATGTAAAGATCATGTTTGGAGCTGTCATAATCTATGGTAAATGTTGGTAAATGGTTTTCAAAAAACCCATCAATCCTTCTACCAAGGTCGATAGCTACATCACTGTGATAGGAATATGCAAAATATGTTCTATGACATGTTGTATTTTCTGAAATTAGTGTTGAGCAGAAGATACTAGAATACATACAGTGATATGGCTATGTAAGCTCATGTTTCAAGGTAGTTTTGCTTTATAGACATTTCGAGTTATTTGAATTCATTGATCAAAAATAATATCTCAAAACCTAAATTGATGTGAGTCAAGATAATTAGAAAATGCAAGGATATTAAGAACTGGCATATGAGAATCAGAGAAAATAATAAGCAAAATCAACTGGGTGTGTAGAAGGAGATTTTATATCATACAGATATGTGCTCATATCTTTTGCGGGACGTATTGTTCAACTTCAGTAAGCAGGATCTGGGTGAAAGTTATCATCCGTCAATTATAATTGATGCAGAGAGAATTATTTTCCTTTCAAAGCTGCATATATGCCTTATGCTTAATATTTTTCCTATTCTAATGAGTGTTAATTTTTTTTTATTTTTTTATTTTCTTCCAGTATCCTGTACAAGACAAAACTACCTTTTATTGTTGTCATGAACAAGGTAAGTTAAAGCTATGGTTTCTGTGTTCTAGTAGAACATTGTTCTGCTTAGCTTGCTTTATTGTAGTGTCTTCATCTTACTACAATAATATGTTTTGCTGGAAAAGAGAGGCTGAGAAGGAGCTGCAGGCTGAAAACTGAGTCTAGAAGAGGTCTTTTTTCTGGCAAAGAAAGGCACAAGAAAAATCAGGGACAGGCAGTTACATCCGAATATTTAAATCAGACATGGTACTAACAATTTGAAAAATGGTTTGCAGGATCTGTTAGAGGTTTGATTTCTTGAGGTTTTCAGACTGTTTCTAAACCTTTTTTTTTTTTTTTAAGGAATTTTTGTAAAATATACATTACAAATATATTTCTAGTGCTTATGAAACACTGAATGTCCATATCACAGGTGTAGTTTTTCCCTGCTTTGAAGCTGGCTGGGTAACTGGATGGCAGTCTTATTCTTGTCTTAATCTTTACATATAGAATGTTGGGACCCTGGCCGAGAGAAATCCTCACTGCTTCAGCATTTCTTTGATCGATTTATGGTTTTCATCTACACTCGTTTTAAAGTGTGCTATCCATGGATGGACATCTCTCCCTAAAAGCTTAACCCTATGCTATAGGGAAACTTACCTTTGTAACATAAGTTCATTACTGAATCTGCTCTTACAGTCCCCTGCTTTCTCAAAACAATTATCTTAATCATGGCTTCTCAGCACTAAGGTGATGACTTACAGTGGGAATTGTGTAACACCTGCCTGTTTTCAGGAAGGAGTCCCATGGTTTTTAGCAGGCAAAACTTCACAAAATGTGTAGGGTTCTAATTGGTGACGCTTAAAATGTGCCAGTATCCGCCAGAAAGCAGGTACTTACTAGGCTGAGGATACACTTCCATTGTGTAAGGTACTGGTCTGTAGCCTAAAAGGAATGCTTTTAAACTTGACAGCTAGCCAGCTCTTTAAACATAATAATTTCAAGTATTAGAAGACTCCCATTAGATTTCTGTTGTGAGTATTCTTCCTTCTCCCCACAGACATCCCTTGTATTCAATTAGTTGTTCTCCAACACAGCAATTTTTGTGCGTGTGTGCATGTGTATCTCATGTGCTTCCTTTAGAGGGCCAATGCTTTGAATGTGAAATTTTACTTCACCCCTGCTGAGTAGGATTAGTGTCCAATGTGCTCCAACTACACTCATCTTCCCAGTGAACCCTACCATGCATGTCTTTAATATCTGCATGCTTATTTAGCAAGTTTTTGTACACTCTTTTCTTTCTAACTCTAGACAGTAACTGTAGAATAAGCTGTTTATAATTTTCTATAGAAAAAGGCATGAGGTAGAAAAATCATTCTCTCTTAAGAAGATGCATTTTTGGAAAGCCTAAAAGAAATGGGACTTCTTTAGTATATGTAAGGAAAGGTAGGACCAAGGTTTAGGATTCATAACTTCATTTTGGTCTGATTTTTAGCCTTCATTAAAAACTTAAGCCAGCAGTATATGAAGAACTTTTGACAAGCATTTCGAAATTGACTCTTGATAAGAATGGAAAAATCCAAAGGAACTGATGTATGTGCAGTGATAAAGAGGGACTTGGTGTACTGGTGGATGAAGAGCTTGACATGAGCTGGCAATGTTTGCTTGCAGCCCAGAAAACTAACCAAAATCCTGGGCTGCATCAAAAGAAGTGTAGCTAGCAGGTTGGAGGAGATGATTGTCCCCCTCTACTCTGCTCTTGTGAGACCCCACCTGGAGTACTGTGTTCAGCTCTGGGGCCCGCAGCTTAAGAAGGATATAGACCTGTTACAGCGGGTCCAGAGGAGGGCCACGAAGATGGTCAGAGGGCTGGAGCACTTCCTATGAAGAAAGACAGAAAGTTGGGGTTATTTTACCTAAAGAGAAGGTTTCAGAGAGACCTCATAGTGGCCTTACCAGTATTTAAAGGAGGCCTACAGGAAAGATGGGGAGAGACTCTTTATCAGGGAGTGTAGTGACAGGACAAGGGGTAATGGTTTTAAACTAAAAGAGGGTAGATCTAGATTAGATACAAGGAAGAAATTCTTCACAGTGAGGGTGGTGAGGCACTGGAACAGGTTGCCCAGNGGGGGGGGGCGGGGGGGGAACCACTAGAGTTGATTCAGTTTTCTTTATAGAATTTAATCAAGTTATCTCTAAATAGTTAGGCTTTGGACCCTTGATGGATTCAGTTCTGTCATGAATCTTTTGTTTGTTTTCCTCCTTCCTACTGATGCTGGGAAATGAAATATATCAGAGTTTTAGACACCTATGTTGTAATAATTGAGGATTTACATGTGCTGTGATATGTTTATAAAACTCTTTAATAGACTGTTCACTTACTAATCCATGTAAAATTATGGAACCATCTCACCTGTTTTGTGTCCATGGTCTTACTCTGAGTTTAGGTTATAAGTTCTTTAGGTCAGAGCACAGCTCAGTTTATAAAGGTAGTCTGTTACCCAACATGGAAATACCCCACAGCCCCCAAGTCAATCGAGTAAGAATGGGATCTTCAGTGAAGACTGTTCTTGTCTGGCCTCAATCATACAAAGTAATATTTACAAATTAAGCTGTTTTGTGAGCAATTTTTGGATGCCCCTTTCCAGTAAACCATAGAAACTTTTATAACCAGACTTTCAGTTGTTTCTCTAAACACTCCTTCTTAAAACTGAGATAGTTGTTTTTCTTCTCTTCCTGTATTCAAGTAGTTGGTTTGACTAAAAAACAGCACTTGGAAAACTTCAGACCAGGGCTGAATATTTTGAAAAGATCAGCATTATGAAAGTAAGTTTAAAATGGATTTTTTTTTAATTAGCCTTAGGCTATGGACAAAGAATTAATCATTATTACATCTGAAAACGCTGTCTTCTCCTTCCAGACTGACATAATTGATCACAGTTTTGCGGTAGAATGGATGCAGGACTTTGAGACTTTTCAGGATGCCCTGAATCAAGAGACGTCCTATGTCAGTAACCTGACTCGTTCTATGAGTTTAGTATTGGATGAATTTTACAGTTCACTGAAGGTAAGAATCCTCTTTTTTTTTTTTTTTTTAACTACCTTTCACAAAAGCTTGGAGAAGGGAAAGCTCAAGGAGGATGTTACCTATGTATATAAATATCTGATGGGAAGAAGTAAAGATGACAGAGGCAGACTCTTTTCAGTGGTGCCCAGTGAGAGAACAAGAAGCAATGGACATGAAGTGAAATTCAGGAAACTGTTTAAACTGAAGGGGAGGGTGAAATTTTACTCTAAGGGTGATTGAACACTAGAACAGGTTGTCCAGAAAGGTTGTGGAGTCTCCACCCTTGTTGATATTCAAAGCCTGCTTGGACAAGATCTTAAGCAGCCTGTTCAAGTTATTCCTGCTTTTTGAGCAGAAGAGGTTGGACTAAATGATCTCCAGAGGTATCTTCCAACCTCAACCATTCTGTCCTGTAGAAGAACTTTGTACCACCTTTTTGAACTGGAATCTGTTCACGAAACTTGCTTTAGGGGAGAGGATTTGCTGGTTTGAACATAACTTCAGTTCCTTGTTACACTGAGTGGCATTTAAAACTAAATTGTGATTAATCATCAGAAGAAAGCTAAGAGGCTGCTACGAGGTGATGTTCTGTGTTGCAGTATCTCCCATCTGAGATAACATTCCTTGTTCCAAAAGTATCAAGTACAGCTGGGCAATTTACTATGTAGGAAGAAGGAAAATAATCTCAAAAACAAGCAAAAAAAATCTTGTATATTTGCTGAGGCAAGCAAAAGTTTTTTAAATTTATCAGATGTTAAGAGGACAAATCCATTCAATTTCTCTGAAAACACCGTATGTTGGAATACGTTAATGATCCCATAGCCTGCTCCAAATGGGTTCAGATAATTGTGCTTTGTATTGGCTTTTACTTTTAAGTAAATATTTTTTTACTTTTTTACTTTGTTCTTTCTTAAAAGAGTAAAAGTAAACATTTTTTATGGATATTACAAGTAAGACAATGGAAATAAATTATTCCATTCATATAGATAATTAGAATTCAGCTAAAACAAGAATATTTTAAATGTCTATGGAGAACAGTATACAGTATCTCAAAAATGATTGGAATGGTGCCATATGCAGGACTAAAGTGCTTCCCAGTCCTTATTTGCTGTTGGATTGCGTGCATTTTTTAAAAGTGCTGCAGGTAAATATAGAATATTGGACGGAATTTCAGAGACAAAAGGTCAGTTCTTGTGGTTTGTTTTGCTGCTTAATTCTAGTACATTGATACTGCTGCAGTTGTACCTAACTGTTTATAATACTAGGTTCGGAATGAGAACTTGGATTTCTAACAATAACCAAGTAAACAGAAGATAGGCTTGATTTTTTTTTTNAAGAGGAGTTTGGTTTTTTTTTTTTTTTTTTTTTGTATTGCCTGTATTGGGCTTATGTGGCAAGATTTTGGTAGCAGGGTAGGGGGGGCTGCAGGTGTGGCCACTGTGAGAAGAGTCTAGAAACTGCCCCATGTTAGATATGGGCCAGTTCTACCCAGCTCTACAAGGGACCTGCTGCTGGCCAGAGCTGAGCCAATGAGCAATGCTGGCAGTGCCTCTTCGAGAGCTTATTTAAGAAAGGAAAAACGCTGCACAACAGCAATTGGGAGAGAGGAGTGAAAAAATGTAGAGAGAAACAACCCTGCAGACACCATGATCAGTGAAGAAGGTGCTCCAGGTGCCAGAGTAGAAGTTTCCCTGCAGCTTATGGAGAGAACCATGGTGGAGCAGGCTGACCGCTGCAGTCAGTGGTGTACCACTGTGGAGCAGATATCCATGCTGCAAGCCCGTGGAGAGCCTACGGTGTTGCAGGTGGATGTGGCCTGAAGCAGGCTGCAGCTCATGGAGAGCCTTTGCAGGAGCAGACTCAGGGCTGGACTTGCAGCCCATGGAGAGGAGCACACGCAGGAGCAGGTGGTCTGGCAGGAGCTGCCGTCTGTGGGGGACCCATGCTGGAGTAGTTGGAGCAGTTGAAGAACTGCAGTCTGTGGGGAACCCACACAGGATCAGTTCAGGAAGGACTGCATCCCATGGGAGGGACCCCATGCTGGAACAGGGGGAGAGAGTGAGGATGAAGGAACAGCAGATGATGAAGCAGTATGGACTGACTGCAACCCCTGTTCCCTGTTCCACTGTGCTGCTTGGGCAGGGGGAGGTAGAAGAGGGTGGATTAGGGAGGTTTTTTTAGTTGTTAGTTTCTCACTGCTCTAGTCTGTTAGTAGTTGGCAGTAAAATACATTAATCTCCCTGTGCTGAATCTGTCTTGCCTGTGATGGTAACTGGTGAGTGATCGCCCTGTCTTTCTCAACCCTTGAGCCCTTTTTTATCACATTTTCTCCCTCAGTTCCTTTGAGGAGGGAGAGTGAGAGATTGCCGTGGAGCTTAGCTGCCCATCAGTGTGAAACCACCACAATTGCCCCATCTTGTTCATTATGTTTAGGCATTGTATTGTCTTAATTCTATTTTTTTGTGGGGTATTGAGATTGGAGGCACAAGAGTGGGCTGTAGAACCAGGTTTTCTTTTTTCTTTTTAATTGTTGCATTGTATTTTTTTTTTTCCTGCAATAAACTTTATAAAAGAAACAGGAAAACTTAGCTTCCTGGGTTAAATAAGAGCTTAGTTAAAAAGGTGGGGGGGGGAGTGAAGGGAGGAAACACTAACAACTAGGTGGAGAACGAGATTGAAAGTAGGAATGACAGAAGTACAATATTACTACTTACTCTCATGCTGCTGATTAAACGGATAGCTCTAGATTCCCTTAGGTATTTTTTCCAAGACACTGTTTAGTCTTCCCAGCTCTCATCATCCATCAGTTACATAAAAACTTGGTTCAGTTACTCTTCAGTTCTGGTATATGGTTTTATTTTACAGGTGGTTGGTGTTTCTGCTGTGCTAGGCACAGGACTGGATGATTTTTTTGTTCAGCTTTCTGAAGCTGTAGCTGAATATGAGAGGTAAGGTGATAACCTTTGGTTCCTGACCCTCTGAATACTTGCAGAAGTTACGGATTCATGAACCCACTCCTTTGATTTGAAGGAGCATTCGCTTTTCAAGCCAAGGTAATATAGGGTTTATAATAAACCTAAATGTAAGAGTCAGCATAAAAAGAAGCAATCAAAAGAAACTATGCAGCGGTGAATTTTTGTGCTGTTCAGTGATAAAAAGTAAAAGCCAACTGTGCCAGCAAACTCGTGAAGCCAGTTTTTTGATCTGGTTCTGTACTATGATCAAGCTTTGAATTGTCCTTAGAAAGAGGTAGAGTAGGCGAACAAGTTGAAATTCAAGAATTCTTTGAGAATGTGCTGTTTACTGCTCTATAACATTAGGAAGCAAATCCAGTAACTTGGATTACATGGAAATAGCGAAGACAGACTGTAGATTATTGTTAGAGGAAAATATATCATGCCAGATGAGACAGCCTGAGAAAGGCTGCTACAACTTCATGCCCCCAGGTCCAACCAAGTAGTGAGGCTGAAGACGTTTTCCCAGTAGGCGTGTGCACATAGGGCACATGTATACGCCACGTATATGTATACAGCAAGCCACACAGATCACGTGGTTACAGAGCACTCGCACGAACATAGCTTCAACGGCCTTATTCTGTCCCCCTCTCTGGCTGAGCAGGATGAAGGTCTTTTACTGGGAATACATGTATACGTATGTACAATGTTGATTCCTCCAGCAGCTAGGCTCAGACACTCAGTCTGCCCAGTAGCTGCACCTGGATCCCAGTCCCATAGTTGCTGCCACCTGGGGATATGAGCCCCTGAGGCTGCAGCCCTGCTCCAGTTGCTGGTGTAGACCGTCTCACATGCACAAAGCACTGGCTGGAACTCCTCAGGTCCCAGTAGCTGACTCCCCTGTGCTCTCGCCCCTAGAGATATACAGGCACTCTAACACCCAGAGGTGCCTGCTTCCCTGTTGCACCGACTCCCAGACCATTTTATCTACTCTCCAGCTAGTCTGGCTTGATCTTCACCTACTTTTCACTTAGTCAAGCTTGATCTTCACTAGTGATCACACCCTCACTAGTGAACACACCCTCAGAGACACACCTATGCTTGCTTCAGTTGCTGGCACCACAGACCCCCATACACACATGTATACAGAGTAAGAGTCTTCTCTGACCAGAAAGTAGTTGAAGGTGGAATTTAATAAGGTGACAGGACAGACTGTGGTGATCAGGTGCAGGGCATGGCCAGACTAACATGCTGATTAGTTACTGCTTACCCATGAACAGAGCCTTTTATTCCCTTATCCCTCTGTTTCGCATACTTGCTTCTCCCCAAATCTCAATCCCTCCCTTTTCTTGCCTTTGGTTCCTCCTCTAAACATCACATAATAAATCTTGTGCAATCCCCAGATGCTCTTTCCCTGCACCCCGTAATGTGGCCCACATGCCTAGGCAGCCACCCCCCTGAGCTCACAAGGTGATCCAGATAGCTGTTCCTGATGACTCATGGTGATGGATTTCATGCCTGGACCATGGGATTGAAAGCTCTCCTGTGATGTGCTTGGGAGTAGCTGAGCAGGGTATTATTTGGGGTCTTCCTGTATGAATTCCCACTGAACTGTCTCAGGAGGCACAAGTATTGGCAGAGAAAGCCATGTCTGTAGTTAGAGGAGAGTGCGCAATCTGCTGGTTAGGCCTGGCAGTGAAACAACTACCTCTGTTGGGCTGGTTTAATTTTTTTATCCAACAAAAAAATGTGTGAGAAAGGTTTGGCATTTTAATGAAGTATGCTTTTTTTTTTTTTTTTTTACTTATTTTACATCCTTTAGTTTCAGAATCCAAATTTGGGTAAAAGTATCATTAGTCTTTTTGAAACCTCTCTCAAGCGTGAAAGCCTAAAAAGTCTTGTTTGGGATAGAAACAAATCTCCAGAATGATCTGTACTTAATAAGAATCATGTATTCGTTGAGACTGAATACACTCTCTGTATTTATCTTTGCAGGGAATATCGTCCAGAATATGAGCGTCTGAGGAAAACATTGGTAAATATTTTTAGCTATTGTATACCTGGGCAGTGTAGCTTGAGGTCACTTTTATGCACGCAGTTACCTTTCTGTTGGGAGGGTGTAGCATTTCATTTACTACTCATACTCAGTGTGGAAAAGGTCTTGTCCTGACACTCAGTCTGTCTTTTTTCCCTAGGTTTGGTGGAGCATATCTTTACAAAAATACAGATGTTTTGTAAAATAGGTGTTGATCATTGTTCTAGTGCTAAGTAATTCAAGTTTATTAGGGCAGATTGTGAGAAAATGATTGGGAAGGATCTTGATATCTTCTGTTCAGAAGGATACTTTTTTTATTACTTTACAAGGTGATTTGTTGAGAATATCGTTATCTTTCTGCACCAGTCAAGTGTACTGTTTTGACTTAGACAATTAATAATGAAGACTGAACTGCAGTACCAAAATGAGTAGCTCTGCTCACCTTGAGTTCTGGCTGTGCAAGGACAGTTCTCTGCAGGCACAGCTTCACTAAGTTTGGTTTCTTGATGTTGCTGAAAATGTTCTTGAAGTTCATCATGCTGGAGGTTGTTTTCCATGCTTAACCAAAAGTTCTGTGTAACCTTAGCTGTAATGTAAGACCTGCTTGTTGACTTTTGTTTTTTGCACAGGGGACAGGCTGCAAGTATGGGGTGAGATATGTTTTAAATGTGTTCAGAAGCCGCATGTAACTTTGTACCCACAGGAGAAAGCTCAAAATAAACAAAAGAGAGATCAACTGGAACACTTGTGGAAGGACATGGGCACTGTGTGTATGCAGCGCAACACACTTGCAGGTACCTTACTAGCAAGATTAAGTTTACTGCAGAAGTGCTCTGAAGAGTCTGCTTTGACAAGTCGCATAGTGTTTTTCTGTCTTCACTGCAAAAGCATGAAAGCAGCTTCATCTTAGTGGAGTGGGACTTCAGTTCCTGTGGGATGGGTCATACTTAGCTCTCGTCTGTGTCAGTCACAGACACAAGGAGAAGAAGAAACCCTGGTGTGTACATAAAGCAATGGATGTACTAGGAGTAATGAAATATTTTAGAAAAGGTGAGTATGAGAAATGAAATTAGAGTATGAGAAAGCTCTGCGGTTGGTTGAGCTGTTACCTTATATGAGATGTTCAGTATAGTGTTGATGCAGTCTGTCCTGTATCTTTGGAATCTGTAAGTAGCTTTTTGTCCCTTTAGAGTAGGTACTCACTGCTGTTTTTGGTGTGTGCAAGTAGAAATTGTTGGAGCATGAGCTAAGTTACTTGTTAGCATGCTGTTTTGTGTATAGCCATTGTTGTTCCTTCCAAGGGTCTGATGATGCTTCCACAATGGGTCCCTCTGAACTGATCCTAACACGAGGAACTCTTGATGAGGAAGAAGAAGAGAGGGAGAGTGATATTGATGACATTGACCATGATGGTAAGGGAATGAGAGATCTGATCTGGTCTAAAAGCTGCTTGTCTAGGCATGAAATATTCTCTGTATTTCATTAACTGTATTAACTGTAATGAGAGTCTAGGAGATGAGCAAACATTCAGACACATAAATATATAGTGTCTGAATCTGTAGCAGAAGCCCAGCCTCAATGCTCAGTCCAGTGATACCACACAATAATCTTTGTGAAAGTTCAATTGTAAATTTTATATTCAAGTAATTTTTTTTAATACAATAATGCATAAAATAATATGCGTGCACCAGAGAACTTGGAGCATGCATACACTGGCCTCTGAACCTGTTTAGTGCACAACATGTTTCATCTTCTTTTTGGTCTTACAGTTTCTGCCCCCGGCTCTCTTCCTGTCATTCCTGGTCTTGGAGCAATCTTTTAAGTTCTTACAGTGTGTGATATTCTTTTATATAGCTTCCAGACTTTATATTCATTCTTTCCCTGTTCCATTCATATTTAAGACCACTTCTTTCTTTTCCCTTGTAATGAAATGGGAGACCAAATAGACTTTCGGTGTTGCTATGAGTAGCCTGACTCTAGCTTTCTTTAGGAACACAAGTAGAACAAATAGTGCTGAACTGTGGATTTTTTTTTCTCCCAGTTACTGAGGAGAGTCATGAAGAACCAGCCTTCAGAAACTTTATGCAAGAGACACGGATGAAATACCAAAGAAGCAACCAGAATGAATGAGACGCTTAGAAATAAAGGGTTTGGAATCCCTTATAATGGAGTTAACAGTAAAGAAACAGCGTAAAGAAACTTGCATGGAACTGTGTGTGAAGTCTTATGTCTGTGAACAGCTTCCTCTGATATATTGATATTGTATCTATCTTTCTTCCTGCAGTAACTGTTGGTCATGTGAGCAAAAGATCTTATATCCAACTGACTGCATGTTTGGCCATCTGCCACTGTCGCTTCCTAAAGCTGAAGGAACCAGATGGCACTTCCTTTTGTTCCAAATTCTTTAGATGTGTCTAAGAGCTTAGAGTTTGAGCTCTGACAGCATTATCATTTTACTGGTCTCCAAAAGTGTATAGTCTGTTCACCTCATGTGGACATGTTTGTGCTGCCATCCAGGACACAAGTGAAAGCTCTGCTGTGTGAAATGCCTGATAGGCATGTGTTCTTTTTTCGGAGATAGTGACCTAAAGGGCATCTCTTGTTTTGTGTCGTGTCCCCCCTGCTCCCCCAAGCATTATGGCTTTGGAGATAAAAATGTGAGGTCTTTTAGAGAAGTGGACAAGTTTAATTTAGTCTATGAATAATTGAAAGCAAATTAGTTAAGAATATTTCATCAACCTAGTGTTTGATACTTTGTTTTGAATTAAATATATTTTATATACTAACAAATGTGTGATGGTTAATAGCAGGAGCTTTCATTTCGTGTCTCTAAGGTGAGCATTTCTGTGCTTACAGCACTTAGAGCCCGTCCATCTCGATGCACAGCAAATGCATCATACTTGCATTACATAGACACAATACAGATGCCTTCTAGGAAAATCCTGAGTAAATAAAGTTCCCAGGAGGGAAACTAAGGCAATCTGGCTTGATTCTCAGCAGACTAAGAACTGAAGCATGCATGGCTGTGTAATGGCTGCACATATCTGTAGGTAACTTAAAACCAAGGAGTTTCTATAGATGAGTGCTTATATGTCATGTAGACAAGGACTTAGACATGGGCTAATAGTTGTTTTCCTGATAGACACCAGTGGGGCACAGATGTTCACTTGCTGTTTACCATTCTGAACTCTGGAATCTTTGTTTTCTTTCTGCTGTGGCCTCACTAGAGAGATTTCTCAGTGACAGTCTGACAGCAGCATCTGCCAATACAAGTTCTATAGGTTTGTGGAAAAAGAGTTTTAAAGAGTTTTTGTGAATTTTACAAGCATAGTTGGGGGGGGGGCAACAACCGGCTGTTACCTGCCAGCTTTGATACGGTTGCTGTTTTGATTAAAGCAGAGCTTTCCAAGAGCATGACACTTGTTACTAGGTTCAGTCTAGTTTATCAGAAGCAAACCTAAAACAAAGATTTCATACCATACTGACACGGTTAAAACAATAGATTGTTCTGTCAGTTTCTTGCCATATACAATGTGTATCCCTCCTGAAGCTGGGCTTAGATGCTCAAGTCTACCTAACAGCTTTCACAGAATGGCTGAGGGTGGAAGGGACCTCTGGAGGTCATCTGGTCCAACCTTCCCATCTCAAGCAGGGACACCTGGAGTAGGTTGCCCGGGACCACGTCCAGATGACTTTTGAAGATCTCCAAGGAGGGAGACGCCACAACCTCTCCAGGCAACCTGTTCCAATACTCTGTCACCCACACAGTACGGAAGTGCTTCCTGATGTTCAGACAGAACCTCTTGTGTTTCAGTTTGTGCCCACTGCCTCTTGTCCTGGCACTGGGCACTACTGAAAAGAGCCTGGCTCCATCTTCATTGCATCCTCCATTCAGGTATTTATATACATTGATGAGATCTCCCCTGAGCCTCCTCTTCTCTGGGTTAAACAGTCCCAACTCTCTCAGCCTTTCCTCACAGGAGAGGTGCTCCAGTCCCTTCATCATCTTTGTGACCCTAGAATCTTAGAATACTAAGTGGCTAGTAGGTGGAACAGCAGGTGAAATTCAGTATTATGAAATGAAGTGAAGGGCACTCAGTAACCTCCATACAGTGCCCCTGCAGTCCTCAGACGTCCTGAGATGAAAAAGTTCTAGTCATAGATGACACAAAAAGATGCTTTGAATTGCACCTGCTGAAAAGATTGCTGTATTCAAAGTGGGGGATTCCTGAGAGCCTATGAGAATACTTCACAACTTCTTACTGCTGAAGTGAGCTGTAAATTGATGCTCCTTTTCCAAAACATCTTGCTATGGCTACATCAAATACTGTCTTTCAGGATAGAATCCAACCACCTGCGGTTATTTAACTCTGGATATTCTTCTTACACATGTGCTTCCTCTCCAGATATAAAATTATAGGCCTCAGCAATGACCTGAGGGTTATTGCAGCCCATTTCTGGGCATAGGATTAGGGGTTAAACATCAAATCACCACGTGGTCACTTCACTGCAGGTCTCCCTTTTTTAAATTTGTGCCAGGGAACTGTATTTTCTTCACAGATGTATGTGTGCGTGTGTGTGTGTGTGTGTGTGTGTATATAAATATATATATACACACACGTTTTTATGTGTCTCTCTCTCAGGCTGGAGGTAGTGAATCCAGGAGCTGCCCCAGTTCCCACTGCAGTGCGGCGTTCTCCCAGTGCACGAGGCGAAGATGCTCCCGTGTGCACTGGGCAGCTGCCACGCAGGCTTCCCCCCGTTGGGCACTCCTGACGCTCCCACGCATCCTGCATCAGGGCTGTGGCCTCCTGCCACATGTGCCCCAACTGTCAGGCATGCCGTCCCTGGGTGGCCACCAGTGTGTGCTGCAGTGTGCCAAAGCAGGCAGCCTGCTCCTCCCACAGCACCAGCAGCCCCATGGCCGCTATGCTGCGGTGGGTGACCTCGGCCTACCTGTGTGGGAGCTGCTCCCACAGTGTGGCCTTCCCTGCCTAAACCATTCAAGTAGCTCCTGCCACTGTGTCTGCAGCCGTGCCAGCACCTCCCAGTTTGGTCAATGAGCCAGCCCAAAGTGGCTTTGGCAATAGCAGGGCCAAGTAGCCCATGAAGGTCTGGCTCCTGACCTAGAGGTGCTAGACCTCCTTAACAAGGAAAGTGTTTTCCTCCTGCATCTGAGCCTGTGTGTACCACATGCCTTCCAGCTCCTGGCACCAACAGCCAAGCTCTCAGGTAGCAATACCTCTCTGCAACCTGCGCGGCACCTGCTGCCATGCCGCCCTGTGGCTCTGTGCTGTCCCATGGCACCATGTGTCTCATGGCACAGAGCCATCCTGCTCACTAGCCACGGGGGCCTCAGGTGACCAGATGCAGGGGGAAAAGTCACCTCAGAGCCTGGCAGGGTTGCACCCACCTGCTGTGCCGTGCTCCCTGCGTGGCAGTGCTGGGACTGCTGTGGCAGCTGGCAAACACCATTTCTGTGTCGGTCAGGCTGTGTCACCACACAGCTGTCACTCAGGCCCCTGCAGTGGGCTGTGCTTAATGCATTGCTAAGGCACTTGCTCCCTTTGCACAGAGCTGTGCTGGCTCTGCCCTAGGGGCACCACCTACTTCCCACAGCCACCACCACTCACCTGTTGAACTTTTTAGTCCTTTCTCTCCCACGGCTGCCCTGTTGCTCAGAGACAGAAAAATTCTGTCTCTGCTCATCCTTCCTGTACAGCTTGCTCTGGCGCACAACCTTTCCTGGGCCTGCCACAGTCCCCCTCCTGACCTGAGTGCATCTGGGGGCATCTGACAGCAGGGAAAACACCCTGCTGCTGATGGACTCCAGGGCCAGCTTCCACTATGGGAAAGGCTCAAAGCACCACATGGTTACACCACAGCAGTGGTGGGCCATGGTGTCTGCAGCCCATGCAGGTCACTGGCCAAGCCCTAGGCTGTCTCTGGAATGCCCAGGATAGGAATGTTGCTGGGGCACAAGGTGCCCAGCTGTTATAGCAGCACCCAAAGCCAACAGCAACAATGACCATCTCTTTCCATCATTTTTTGGGCTATCTCCCTGCAAAACTGCTCCAGAGCTTGCTGCCCAGCAATTGAGCTGGCTCCATTTAGATGGCACATTACAATAGAGAGTAAAATATTACAAAGATGGTGAAGGGTCTAGAGGGGTAGACTTATAAGGAGTGGCTGAGGTTACTTGGATTGTTCAGCCTAGAGAAGAGGAGACTGAGGGGAGACCTCATCGCTGTCTACAGCTTGCTCAGGAGGGGGAGAGAAGGGGGAGGTGCTGATCTCTTCTCTCTGGTGACCAGCAATAGGACCCAAGGGAACAGCATGAAGCTGTGTCAGGGGAGGTTCAGGTTGGATATCAGGAAAAGATTCTTAACGGAGAGGGTGGTCAGGCACTGGAACAGGCTCCCCAGGGAAGTGGTCATGGCACCAAGCCTGCTCAAGTTCAAGAAGTATTTGGAACATGCTCTCAGACATATGGTTTGATTTTTGGGTGGTCCTGTGTGGAGCCAGGAGATGGACTGGATGATCTTGTGGATCCCTTCCAACTCACGATAGTCTGTGATTCTATGATTCTTTTCTATGACTCCTCATAGCAGGCCCTACAGAGTGTAACATCTCATGTGAGGAGAAATGAGTAACCCAGATCAAAGCAGAAGACTCCAGAATATTACCCCCTATCTCCTACTGCTGTGAAGGTTAATTCACCACCACCAGCTGCTGCTCTTATTCAGGGCATCAGAACACATCCTCAGCTGGAAGACAATGTGGCTGCCCAGCCAGAGCACTGTGGTGGTTTTACCCAGCTAAACAGCCGAACTCCACCACAACTGCTCATTCACTCCCCCTCCTCAAAGGAACAAGGGGAGAAAATATGATGGACAAGGGCTGAAGGGTTGAGATAAAGATAATAAGGTTGCTCACAGAGAGCGACCATGAAGGAGCGGCGGAGATGAAGCGACATGGACTGACCGCAACCCCCATTCCCCGTTCCCCTGTGCCACACGGGGGGAGGAGGTAGAAGAGGGTGGATGGGGGGGAAGGTGTTTTTAGTTTGCTTTTAGTTTCTCACTGCTCTAGTTTGCTAGTTATAGTAATAAATTATACTAATCTCCCTGTGTTGA
>VXAL01009636.1:155328-172610 GCA_013399475.1 Chauna torquata | reverse complement strand
CCCCCAAACAACAACAACAAAAAAAACGATCAACTGTGTTCCCTTTGTCCTCTAGGTGGGTAACCTTGTCATAGAAGGATACTAAGCCCTCAAAGTAGGGTCCGTCATGATGCTGTCATGGGAGGGTGAACTGAGCAGTCAGGAGAGTCCTTTTGTACTTCATCCAGGGGTTAATTTCACACCTAGTTTCTAACTAGGACATTTATGGTTTTATTCCCAGCTCTTAAATCTTATGCAACTTCCCTCCATAGACCAATGAGGCCTCTAACAGTACATTTTCCCAGGTCTGTGTATGCATTGAATTATAACCTCTAGTGTTTTTTTTAAGAGCTTGAACTCTTTCTGTCTCTACCTCTGAGACATTGCCCAGCCCACAGATCATTGTCTCTGTCTTCTCTTTATTCCCCAAATGTTCATGTTCTTTTCAAGTGAGGTTCCAGGTCAAGTTTCACATCTCCCAACTCTGTTTTCCCCAGCTACAGTCAGAAGAGTAGTCTTCCTCACTGGTCCCCTGTTTACATAACCACAGAGGCTGGTGCTTGTCCCTGCTGCCCTTGAATCCTTTTTAGCCACTGCTTTGCAGGATGCAGACCCATTTGTAGGTGCAGCCTGCATTTGGCTGTGTTAAACATCAGCTATGACTACACTAACAAATTTAAAAAGGCCAGGGACTATTCCTAGGCACTGAAGTGTGATCATCCACACTGTTTAGTTATTATTAGAACAGTCTAGGTCAATTAACACTTTCCCAAACTATTCGCAGGCACTCTTCAGACATTAGTATGCCCTAAGGACCATTCCTGGTATGCAGTCTGGATACACGCATCCTGTTCTGGAAAGTTTAATAGTAGTGATATGGACAACTGTTCCGGCTGGCCTCAGGGCCTGAAAATAGTACTGAACACATTTAGTTAACAAGCATGTCAGCACCATTTTGTTGGAACGGTCCAGTCCTGTGAGTGCCCCAGAGGACTGTCTGGGTCTGAGGATTACTTACATTGTGCCAACAGCTGTTATCCACAACTGCTATGAATACTAATAATGAATTTACTTTTGAATCATTGAAAATGTCTCTGGCTAATACTGCTCTGTGCTGAATTTCATGTGAAGCTTTCTGTCCATTGATTCCAGACACTGCAGTACAAAGACCTGCTCTGTAATTACTGCAGTTTAGGACAGTTTAGGGCTGAAGTGCACAAGGCCTGCTTGTATCTGGCCACCAACCAAGAAAGGCAGTCTGTTGCCTCAAGCTTGAAAGCCACACACGCATCTTCTGCTCACCTGAACCATAACACACACTTTCAGGGTTGAAAGCAAGTTCTGCTTTCCTTTACCAATCTCCTCCAGCAATGGCTGTACCTGTAATGGGGCAGCTGATGCTGCCTTTTAGCAGTGTTTTAACAGTTTGTTAAAGGAAATCTGACAATATAGAGTGAAGTATTGCATTAAAAAGCACAGGATACAAATAACAAAGCTATCAAGCAACTCCCTTGGGAGCTCCCCAGCTAGTGCAATGCACAAGGAGAGATCTCATTTGAGGGCCAGATGAAGCAGACACCAAAGTGAGAGGCCCAGGAGACATCCCCCAACTCCCCAAGCCAGTCAGTAGTATCTGCAATATAGGCATGAGCTCTGGTCAGAAACTACAAAGGAATCTTTCCATAACTTCCTGCAGCGGCTTTCAGTTTGCCCCATAATAAACAGAACCATAACCCAAGGGACTCGCCTGGTGAGGTCTGCTGGAGCAGCACAGTGTATCCTGCCCTCCAACCCCCCCCGCCCCCCCGCCAGACTTCTGACAGGCCTTCTGCTGCCATCTGTGGTTAGCCCCAGGTTACCTGCAAATATCCTGAACCCTCTGAATGTCCTATGTCTCTACCTACACCTTCCCTGACCCCTTTACATCTATTGGGCATTGCTGCAGCAGGGCCTCTGAGGAAGGGGTGGCCTGCATGGCNGGGGGGGCAGAGCAGAGGACATACAGGCACTAAGGTTCCCTGTGGCTCAGGTGTCTGAGCCTCTGGCAGGTGGTGGACTGAGGTGGGGGGGGTTCTGTTTGAAGAGTTGCTGCCCCTAGCTTGGTTTGCAAGGAGCAGCCAAGAAGGGGGAGGAGAGTCTGAGCCTGATGTGAGGCCTGGGAAGGAAGAGGAATGTGCAGCGCCACACCTGCCAGGAGTCTGTCTTGCAGTTGCTGAGTGCCCAGGGCTGAGCATCACCAGGATGAGGAGCAACGTGGGGGCTCGCCAAGCAGACTGCAAGCTGGTACTCTGCACTGGGCTCCATCCCAGATCCAGCACGCAGTGGAAGAAAGGATTAAGTGGGCAGAGAGGAGCTACTCACAGCAAAGACAAAGGCCAGCCTGGCCAACATGCCAATGCCACTCAGGACAATGACACTTTTTCTGGCTCCTGCAGAACTGGCAGAGTGAGTTAGGAGTCCAGTGCAGGTGTGCTGCACGCCTCAGCCATGAGGCAAAAGCCACACCCTTGCACCAGGGCTGTGGTTGCCTTGTGAGTCTCTGCAGGCTCGCAGAGAAGCCCCACATGGCAGCCACTCTTGTGTAGAGCCTGCAGACCTGCACTGCACTGGTACTCCTGCACCATGCCAGCAGTGCACCGTGCCTGCAACCCCATGCTGCAGAATTGGCTCACTTTCGGCACCTCCTGTACTTTGCTGATGATGTCAGTCATGGTCTTCAGCACTAACTTGCTGTACAGCCCCTCGGGAGGGAGATGTGGCTTAACAGTGATAGGCAGCTAAGTATTACATAGCTGCTCTCTCCCTCTCCCTCTCCAGCAGAGACAGGACTGGGGCAGGGGGAGGAGGGGGCAGGAGGGAAATCAGATGGCAGGAAAAAAAAAAAACTAAAAAAAAGCTTGCAGGTTTGAGATAAGAGCAGTTTGCGGAAAGGAAAAAGCAAAGCCAACATAAAAGCAGAAGTCAAAAAAAAAAAATTATTTTCTACTTCCCGTCAGCAAGTGATGTTCAGCCAGTTTTTGGAAAGTAGGGCCTCAATATGTGTAGCAGTTACTCAGGAAGACGAACAGTTTCATAATGAGAGTCCCTCNTTAACAGTGATAGGCAGCTAAGTATTACATAGCTGCTCTCTCCCTCTCCCTCTCCAGCAGAGACAGGACTGGGGCAGGGGGAGGAGGGGGCAGGAGGGAAATCAGATGGCAGGAAAAAAAAAAAACTAAAAAAAAGCTTGCAGGTTTGAGATAAGAGCAGTTTGCTGAAAGGAAAAAGCAAAGCCAACATAAAAGCAGAAGTCNCTTTATTGCTGAGCATGACATCTTGTGGTATGGAATAGCCCTTTAGATTAGGTAAGCTTTTTTTTGGGTGGCTGGGCACAAAAAGTCATGGTGAATGGAGTTAAATCCGGTTGCAGGCCGGTCACTGGTGGTGTCCCCCAGGGCTTAATACTGGGGCCAGTTCGCTTCAATATCTTTATCAATGACCTGGATGAAGGGATCAAGTGCGCCCTCAGTAAATTTGCAGATGACACCAAGTTGATCTACTTGAGGGTAGGAAGGCTCTGCAGAGGGATCTGGCTAGGCTGGACCAATGGGCTGAGGCAAACAGTATGAGGTTTAACAAGGCTGAGGGTCAAGTCCTGTGCTTGGGGCACAATGCCATGCAACGCTACAGGCTAGGGGATGAGTGGCTGGAAAGCTGCCCAGTGGAAAATGGCTGAATATGAGCCAGCAGTGTGCTCAGGTGGCCAAGAAGGCCAACAGCATCCTGGCTTTTAACAGAAATAGTGTGGCCAGCAGGACTAGGGAAGAGATTGTCCCCCTGTACTCAGCTCTGGTGAGGCCGCACCTCGAATCCTGTGTTCAGCTTTGGGCCCCTCACTACAAGAAGGACATCGAGGTGCTGGAGTGTGTCCAAAGAAGGGCAACGAAGCTGGTGAAGGGTCTGGAGAACAAGTCTTAGGAGGAGCGGCTGAGGGAGCTGGGGTTGTTTAGCCTGGAGAAGAGGTGGCTCAGGGGAGACCTTATCACTGTATATAATTACCTTAAAGGGGGCTGTAGCGAGATGGGGGTGGGTCTCTTCTCCCATGCGCCAACTGAGAAGACAAGGGGAAATGCCTCAAGTTATGTCAGGGGAGGTTTAGGTTGGATATTAGGAAAAAAATTCTTCACTGAAAGGGTTGTGAAGTCTTGGAACAGGCTGCCCAGGGACGTGGTTGAGTCATCATCCCTGGAGGTCTTCAAAAAACGTTTGGATACAGAGCTTAGTGACATGGTTTAACGGTGGACTTGGCAGTGCTAGGTTAAACGTTGGCCTGGATGATCTTGGAGGTCTTTTCCAGCCTAAATGATTCTAAGATTCTATGATTCTAAGCTGCCTGGTGATGTCTCCTCCTCACCTCACCTCTTATGAACTCAGGGCAATAACCTCAGCTGAGGGTCACCGCTGGTGGACATGATAATGTCTTTGGGGCTGTAAGATAAGAATCCATGCTCTAAGCATTGCTCAGACACTGAGATGCAGGGAAGGCACATCTTGGCAACATATGCAGCTGCTCAGAAGGGTCTGTCCTCCTGCAGCTCATTATTCCCATTTGACTCAGGTGGAAATGGAGCATGAGGGTAGCAATGCCAGAGGAAGAGTAGCTGGCAAGGCCAGTTTGGCATGCAGCTGCACTAAATGGCAAAATTCTCCTGGATGGTCCTGGCACCAGCTCTTGGCACTGCATGTTGCAGTTCCCCCTTTCTCCATCCCTCCCCAGGGATGACTGACACTGACCCACGCCACACAGGCTCCTCACCTCCCACGTTCCAGGATCCGGCATCTCAGTGACATGCCTGTATTTCGTCATCCCTCACATGGTCCAGGCTTCAAAAGGGCACAGCAGCTCAGGCAGCATCTGCAGGGCCCAGAGCCAGGTACTGCTGCAGCCTGGCTGGGTCTGGGTCCAACAAGGGCGCTCAGGCTTCACCACTCAGTGCAGCTCACATCATCCTACCTTTGCCAGCACTTCACTGTAATCATTAATCCAGACAGTTAAATATCAAGCTGTTGCTCTCTCCTTGTGTCCATCTGCCGCAATGAGCTGCCCCAACTTATCTGCCCAAGTCTCCAGCTAGTGGCCAGGCCTCCCAGTCCCAGCAGGATGAGGGCACTGCGTACGTCATTCCTGCTTCACAAGGACAAAGCAGCCAAGGCAACCAGTGAGCACTGCACAGCCACATATCATGGCAGGAACATACTGGCCTCTGAGCAGGAACAGTGTGGAGGACTGGCTGGGCAGGAGCCTTGCCAAACCCTGCTCATGCTGGCCACAGCTGGAGGCCTTGGTCTCCCCCAGCAAAGCTGGGAGATTCTGTGCCCGGCCATGGAAATCTGCAAAAATGCTCCTGCACTCACCTGGGCCCCTATCCTGCTGGAGCCACAAAGACACAAACAAGTGCAGGGGAAGACCTGAGGGCTCAGCATGCAAGTTCGGCAGGGAGGAAACATGGTGTGATTTAATGTTGCTCCTGAGCACACTGGTAGGAAGGAGATATTTTGTACAAAGAGGGTGCATGCAGTGGAGAAACGCCTTTGACAAGGTTCATCACAGGGTTGAGCTGGAAAATGCAAATGCAAATGAAGGCTGATGGTTGGGGGGGGCCACCCCAAGGCTAGAGGGGCATCTTGTATCATCACACACAGATTAGAACTCTGGAGTTCAGTCTCCCAGCCTCTCTCTTGTCTACCTCAGTGCCAGCACTCCTCAGTGAAGACAGACACAGCACACAGAAGAAGTATGGCTTCCTGCAATTCTGCTCTTAGCAGTTTGGTATGATGCCACAGGTCTCCTTGCATGGGTGCCAGCCTTCCATGCAGGAATGAAAGGTCAGGGAAGGCTGCAACGATAAAAGAAAAGCATAAATAAAGAAAAAAACTTAAAATAAACCCAAGCTTGAGCTCTTTGAGCTGCCATTAAATTTTCCCAGAGGATTGTCATTCATGCCAGGAAAGGCCCAGGCACCAGGAGCTTGACTGCCAGAAGTGTTCTGAAAACACAAAAGTGTAGGGAAAACTCATATTCTAAGATACAGTGAGATCTAATGTTTTTATACATTTTTATACTTCCCCAGGCATGCACCCACACTGCACTTACTAATTTGGTATACGTCATTCTTCATGCAGATAATTTGTATCCTCACCTGCTTTTGTCAGCTTCATTCTTCCAGTGATATTTGTGGTCTCTTGAAAAGTGAATATTTTTCTTCGGCTCTGTTGCCTGAATCTGGATTTCTTTTTTTCTTTTTTTTTTTTTCCTGCTTTGCCATTGTGATTTGAGAGAAAGATTGCAATGAAAGTTTGTTATTTATTCTCCGTTGCAATTTAGCTTTCAATGAAGGCATTACATCACACATTTTGGCACATATGTGACTGAATTTCTCTGATTTTAAAATGGAATTAATAAAAAATTGCATATTTTAAAAAGGACTTGATAGCTATTAAAAGTGTTTGGTCATCTCTGTAGTCTTCAAGCACTTAAAAGTGCAATGGAATAATCCTCTCTTGTTTTATAAAAATACTTTCTAGTAGGAGGGAAACACTTTAAAACGCATTTGACTGCAGATATAATTTGCATGTAAGAGCTTAAATTTGCATTTTCATGAGATGTCTTCTATAATTCTGAAACTTTTAATAGATGTCGAGGATGAAATTACACGCTTCACTCGTAACAAAGAAGCAGCAATATATTTATTGATATAATTTAGTGATCTAACAAAGCTTAATTGTAAATAAGACAGCAACTTAACAAGATTCGATATGGCAAGGTACACTTAATTATTTACTGCATAGAGGACAGAGTAAGTTAGATGCATCGGGGAGACCCCCCATTGAGTCAGGAGGTTCAGAGTGGACCCCCTTGCTTTCTAAACTCCTTGAACAAAAGAGGTAAGGAGCCTAGGTGTGGCTGAATCCACTCCTAGTCCCAGACTTGGTGAACAGTTTATGTCTTAGGATTATATATGTGCACAATCGATCTAAGATATAATCTTAGCACAGCTTACAAAGTTTAGCAAGCTATTAATCGCTTACCGAGGATCTCTTGTGGCAAGGAATCTCTCAAGGAATAAGGGATCTCTGCAGCAGGCGCGACCTTGAGAGGCATCCCTGCTAAAGGGGAGATCCTGTCGTGCAGCCAGCTGCCATGCAGAAGAACTCTAAAGGCTCTTGGCCTCCTCACTATTTATAGGGCAAGATGATGGACTAATAGCCTTTTTTGGGGGTGCATGCTCTATTGGCCCTCAGCTGCTGAGCAAGACATCTGTCTGTCAGTTTCTCCAGCACCCAGTTTGAACCAATATTGTGGTCACTATCTGCCTGAGCAAGACCTTGGGTGCAACGTGTTTGAGCAAGGCAACTGGCCTGACTGAAGGTAGGGGGGAGGGGGTACAAAGGGGGACACACCATCACAGTAGAAGATCTTCATTATTTACCTACAAGAGATATTGTTTCATGATGCACTATACAAACTGAAACAACATTGGCCTTCTTCATGTATACAACTGGATTTCCAGACTTCCATAGTCAAAGGGTAGAGTTGAGAGGGGCCAGGCAAGACTTCCTGTGACCTAGATACATGCTGTTGAGACAGGATAGGTAAAAGATGCTCAGGAGGTTACTGCTCAAACACCCCTGTCTGCACCTCATGTGGCCAGAGCCACCAAGGCAAGCTCCCCCACAATGACCATTTTCTGTACTGTGCCACAGAGACACAGAATCTGCACAGCCTTGGTTACATAGCTTCACTACCTCTGGAAGCTAAGCCACAGAAAATTCACCACTTTGGTCCCAGTCTTCTTGTACATGACACAATGTTTTTTTTAGTAAAAAACAGCTTTTTTTTTTTTTTCCCCCATAGTTAGTTTGAGTTAAATATCTGACAAGAAGTTACAAGTAACATGCAATGACTTGGCAGGACAGGCTCTGGTACATGTCACCTGCAGGACATACCTCTTCATCCCTGCCCAGGAGAAGGCACAGCCCCCATTCTTTGAGCAGTGCCACGATCTCAGCCTTGCTGCAATGGCCATCCACAGTTTGGGGTGGGGATGCAGGTGTGCAGATGGTCCAAGATCTCCAAGGAGGAAGATTCCACAACCCCTCTGGGCAACCTGTTCCATTACTCAGTCACCTCCACGGTAAAGAATTGTTTCCTGATGTTCAGATGGAACCTCTTGTGTTTCAGTTTGTGCTCTTTGCCTCTTGTCCTGGCACTGGGCACCACTGAAAAGAGCAATCATAAAATCCTCATGGTCTGTTAAACTCCGCTCCCACCACACAGAGTGACTGGGTCTCCACCACCTAACGAGATGGTCCCTCGTCTCTGCTGTCCGTGGCCACCCCTGGTCCCAGGCCACTTCAATGCAAGGGTCATCTCAGGACAATCCCTGTGCAAGGGAGGGAGGTTCCATGCCACCATGCCTGATAACTGGCCCAGTCAGGAGTCTCTCCCTTGCACGGGCTGCCCATTCAGTGCTCTGTCTTGTTGCCCTATGTCCCTGACAGCTGCCTGCCCCCATGCTAGTGTGATGTGCAGGCTTTGTGTAGGTTTGCCCTCCTTCCCACACCACCCTGGCTCTTCACCTGGCCCTGCAGAGCACTGCATATCTGGTGCAGACTGATACACCACCCACTCAGAACAGAGGCATGTGGAGGAGCCAGACTGGCTGGCAAGCACATCCTCTCCATCTGTGCAGTTTCAGCTCTGCTCCCAAATAATGAGAACAATTGCACAGTCAGCACAAGCAAACACAATGATCCCAGTGTGAGTGATGCAGATGGCAAATTACTGTGGCCTTGCCAGAAGCAACACCAGGGAGGAGGTACCAGAGGAAAAGTAGTAAGACAGCACTCCCGGGGGAGGGCTGGAAACCAGACCTGCATCCCTCAGTCTCATGCTGAAAGCAGTGACTGGCCCCACTCCCCATGCAGGCCAGGCCATCATGGGTCGAGTCCTACACCCAGACACATAACAGGCCATTCCTATCTCTGTAGCAGTCTTGTATATACTTCACAGCTACCAGGAATATAAAGAGAAGCTGTCAGCACATCCCCCTCAGTTTCATAGCTTCTAGGCTAAACAACCCAGGCAAACTCAGGCTTTCACCGTAAGCTGCTTTGCCTAAACCTCTCTCCCAAGAACTCTCAGGTGAGTTTTCTCCCTCCTCGAAGCCCAGGCTCCTGGCTGGACACCAAACCCCAAAAGAGGTACCTGCACTACCCAGCAGAAGATCAAGCGTCTGAACCAGATCAGGCGTCCTGAAGTCTTTGTGCCCACCAGTGCATGATGCCTGCTTTTACGTGGCAGCTGGTAGTGCACTACTGCAGAGCAGTGTTCTGTTTGGGATGCAGCATTTGCCCATTGCTCCTCATCCTGCTCTCACTAGGGTTAGCTTTCCTGCCCCAGGTTCAGTGCTTTGTACATTTCTCTGTTCATCCACATCCTGTTTTGCAGAATAAGCAATAACAAATAAACTTCTTGCCCAGGGGTGCCATCCTGGGTTTTGATAGAGGCTGATTTTAATTCTCAAATGAAGAGGCTCAATAACTTCCATCATTTGTGGGCTCAATGCCCATTATAATACTGGATTCTTTTGCTATCAATATACCCATCAAATCTTTTTTTTTCGCTTTACCAGGCTCTTGGCTTCAATGCCTTCATGTGGTGTAAATGATCTGGGAAGGGGGGTGAGTTGCAACTTTATTAATCAGGGATTGTCATACCGTTGTGTCAGTACACAGGACACCCACATCTCAAACACCATATACTGATTGTCCTGTCTTAAAATAGGAGAAAAAAATTATCAGCTGAGAAAGCTGATAAGGATCTACAGTGACACAAATGGTGCAGTGCATACGCATAGCAAACAATTATTAACTGTCTCTTATAATAGAAACTGGGGAGCACCAATAGAAATAATTGGGCAGCTGGTCTAAAACCAACAGAATAAATTACTTTTTCACATTGCACATAATTACATAACAAAACTCTTGACTTCACAATACCCTGTGATAATCAAAAGTATTAATGTCTGTTCTTGGGCAGCAGTGAATGCCCCCAAAACTAATTATGGTACAAAATACCATCACCAAATGAAGAAAAAAGGAAGATCAGGAGTTATTAGTGACTAGCAGAAGGACTTTCCATATTTCATAAAGATTATAGTCTCAAAGAGTTGGTACCTACAACGTGATGATGGATCTGAGCCAATTCTTTGGCTGAAGACAATGGGTGAATTTCCTGTAGCAGCTTTATAGGAAATATCTATGAAATGCTCTATCTTTGGTCCCCATTATTATTACAAGAAGGGAAAAAGTAGTTAATTCTTCCTCTGTGAGAGGGAAATAAGATACAGCAGCTGGCACATGGACATGGCTGAATTGATGTGAATGAACCCTTGCAACATACCTTGGTCATCATCTTCCAGTGAACAGGAGGCAAAACAATAGCTAGTGCAGAATATCAGCAATGGCAATATTGGTGACAACATGGTAGACAGTAATGGGGAAGGGGAAGGGGTCAGCAGCTGGAACAGGGTGACCAGCTGGGAGGTGGAGGCTGGGGGTGCAGGGGCAGATCCCATCTTTCCTCTAGGCCAGACAGCAGCTGTTTGACAGATGGTGCTTACCTGGAAAAGGCCACCCAGAATCACAGCAGTAGTTGCCAGCTGTTTCCATAGGTGTAATCCTGCCTAATGTGAGCCTTGCTCAGGTCACAGCTGTCCATGGGACACTCTACAGCAGAGAGCTGGAGCAGCCAGAATTTCAATCGTGGGCAGCATCATGCTGCCACTCTCTGGAGGCAGACCCAGGCAGAATAGAGCCCCCATGGATCTGCTGTGTCAGAGGGAGGATGGAGGACATGGAGACTTTCAAAGACTTGGTGTTTCTTGGAATAATTGCACAAGCGTGATGTCCCAGGAAGTGAACAGTCACAGAGGTCCAGGACCCCTCAGGTCAGGACCCAGCTATTGCAGGTCACATCATTAATTAATTTATTTCATAAATATGTGAACACTCACCTTATGCTAGTTGAAAAGTGACTAAGGCTTAGATTAGGGACATAAAATGCATGCATCTGTTGTGTGTTTCATTTAATCAATAACATTTACTGTGCTATGAAGGTGATGAGGTTTAACAAGGTCAAGTGCCGGGTCCTGCACTTTGGCCACAATAACCCCATGCAACGCTACAGGCTTGGGGCAGAGTGGCTAGAAGACAGCGATGAGGAAAGGGACCTGGGAGTGTTGATAGACGCAAGGCTGAACATGAGCCGGCAGTGTGCTCAGGTGGCCAAGAAGGCCAATGGCATTCTGGCCTGTATTAGAAACAGTGTGACCAGCAGGAGCAGGGAGGTGATCATCCCCCTGTACTCAGCTTTGGTGAGGCCGCACCTCGAGTACTGTGTTCAGTTTTGGACCCCTCACTACAAGAAAGACATCGATGCCCTGGAACGTGTCCAGAGAAGGGCAACGAAACTGGTGAGGGGTATGGAACACAAGCCTTATGAGGAGCAGCTGAGGGAGCTGGGGTTGTTTAGTCTGGAGAAGAGGAGGCTCAGGGGAGATCTCATTGCACTCTACAACTTCCTGAAGGGAGGTTGTGATGAGGAGGGGGTCGGCCTCTTCTTCCAGATAACTAATGATAGGACTCAAGGTAACGGCCGCAAGTTGCGCACAGGGAGATTTAGATTAGATATCAGGAAAAACTTTTTCTCTCAGAGAGTGGTCAAGCACTGGAACGGCCTGACCAGGGAGGTGGTGGAGTCACCGACCCTTGAGGTTTTTAAGAGGCACCTGGACAAGGTGCTACAAGATATGGTTTAGTAGCTTAGTGGGTAGTATTGGTGATAGGATGACGGTTGGACTAGATGGTCCTGAAGGTCCTTTCCAACCTTGTGTGATTCTGTGATTCTGTGATTCTGTGAAGTATGGGCAGCTTCCATACAGACATATCATAAATCTAAGGCTTTCCTAACTACCAAGGGCCATGGATACAGGCACACAGGTAAATTCCTTATGCGCTGTGAACCTTCATCAGTGTATTCAGTATTGAGCAGAAAAGACAGCAGGAGGGTGACATAGTGAAGGTACAGCAGGGTCCTGCAATCAGGGTCAGGACATTCCCTTGCTGCCAGCATCTCTCCCGGAGCCTCACATTTGCCTCAGTGACTGCCAAGACTAAAGACTGGTAAGGTGTAGGTTTAAAGGCCCCCAGGGCCAGGGAGTCTTTGAGAAACTCTCTTTTCTCTGGAAGAACCTCCTGCAGCCTGGAGGTGTGCAGGGCGGGCTGAGGTGCATGGGGCACAGGAAGCAGCAAGCAGAGAGGCAGCGGAGCCATCTGCACCACCGCACTGAGCACCAAGGCCATACAGCCAGTGCAGCGCGTCGCAGTCATGCAGCTGATGTAGCACGTGTTATTTTCCCACACACAGCTTTTGATCCCAGGCCGGCTTGTACTAGTGAACAGGCGTGCAGCCCAACAATGCATACCAAATGCAGACAGGCAGGAGGGATGGCTGGTGGGCAGAGCACCCTTGGGGTGGGGTTGGCCAAGAGTGAGTCAGCTGGCCCAGCGGGGCTTACAATGCCTCTTCTGGCAGGCAGGGAGAGGAACTGAGGCAGGCTGGGGCTGCAGCCCTGCAGTCCAAGATGCAGAGGTGAGGATATGATCTTGAGCCTACTGCCAGATTCTCCCACTGAATTCGAAGTGCAAGGCACTATGAGGCATGTAATGCAATTTAGATGTCTTACTTCCTGATTTGTGATTGGAAATTGAATTTTGCCTGGCCAAAAACCCAAACAGTCAAATGATAATAAAACACATGTGGAGAGTTTGCACTCCCAGTATTTAGTATTTATAGAGTGAACCCACAGATAGAAATGCTCTCCTCTGCTCCCAAAGCACAGTGTGCTTCTCCCTCTGCATAGTCATGGGGTTTGTCCATAATGCAGCGTAAGAAAGGATGGTGCAGCACTGGAGAGAGGTGGTTGCTGAAGATTGCCCAGAGCGGCACAAGCTGTCTTTTCCCTGTGTCCAGGACAACCTATCTGGCAGTATGAAGCCTGGGAATTTCACTCAGCCAACAGTGGTGGCCAAGGATGGTCAGATATAAACTTCCACTGACCACAGCATGATTCTCCTCCTTCTGTGTGAGCAACAGAGTTGCAGCCTGGAGTATAAAGAAAGAACACAGAAACCCACTCCTCTGAAAGTGGCTTCAGGGTGAGGGATACAGAATAAACTGCCTTTAGCTCTAATGAGCACCTGTTTCTGCTGTTAAAGAACAGCATTACACACTGATACTTGATACCTACAGTGCTGGGCTTTCCAAACAGTCTTTTGAAAATTACCACATTATTTTCATCCAACCATACCTGTGCAAGCTAGAGCAATTTTGTGTAAGCCAGGGAGCAAACGAGTAACTGCTGCTGCTGTGCAACCTGAACTGAAGGGATGCCAAACTATGCAACTAATTAACAGCTAGACAACAGGCCAGTGTTCAATGATGTACTCCAAAGGCTGCAAGGCATGCTGCTTATGTGTAGCAAGAACACACAGAGAAATGTCCAGTAGACATTGGGTCTACAGACGTATTGGGTTTACGTGGTAAAGGTTTGGTAGCAGGGGGGCCACAGGGGTGGCTTCTGTGAGAAGATTCCAGAAGCTGCCCCATGTCAGATAAGAGCCAGCTCCAGCCGGCTCCAAAAGGGACGCACCGCTGGCCAGACCTGAACCAATGAGCGATGTTGTTTGCGCCTCTGTGAGAGCATATTTAAGAAGGGGAAAAAACTGCTGCGCAACAGCAGCTGGGAGTGAGAGGAGTGAGGAACAGCCCTGCAGACACCAAGGTCAGTGAAGAAGGAGGGGGAGGAGGTGCTCCAGGCGCCGGAGCAGAAGTTCCCCTGCGGCCTGTGGTGAGGACCATGGTGGAGCAGGCTGTCCCCCTGCAGCCCATGGTGTACCACGGCGGAGCAGATTTCCACGCTGCAGCCCGTGGAGGAGACCACGGTGGAGCAGGTGGATGTGGCCTGAAGGAGGCTGCAGCCCATGGAGAGCCCCCGCAGGAGCAGGCTCCGGGCCGGACCTGTAGCCCGTGGAGAGGAGCCCACGCAGGAGCAGGTGATCCGGTGGGAGCTGCCACCCGTGGGGGACCCATGCTGGAGCAGTTTGCTCCTGAAGGATGGACCCCGTGGTACGGACCCATATTGGAGCAGCTCTTGAAGAGCTGCAGCCTGGGGGAAGCCCACGCAGGACCCGTTCGGGAAGGACGGCATCCCGTGGGAGGGACCCCACACTGGAGCAGGGGAACAGAGAGCGACATTGAAGGAGCGGCGGAGACGAAGCGATACGGACTGACCGCAACCCCCATTCCCTGTTCCCCTGTGCCGCTCGGGGGGAGGAGGTAGAAGAGGGTAGATAGGGGGAAGGTGTTTTTAGTTTGCTTTTAGTTTCTCACTGCTCTAGTTTGCTAGCTATAGTAATAAATTATACTAATCTCCCTATGTTGAGTCTGTTTTGCCTGTGACGATAATTAGTGAGTAACCTGCTTGTCCTTATCTCAACCCTTAAGCCCTGGTCCATCATATTTTCTCCCCCTGTTTCTTTGAGGAGGGGGAGTGAGCGAGCGGTTGTGGTGGAGGTCGCCTGTTTAGCCGGGTAAAACCACCACAGCATGCAAATATATATATAGCAGGAAGCAAAGTCATGGTGCTGATAACAATTGGAGCTGAAGTAACTGCAAGTAACATTAATCCACTAAAATGCAAGCAAAACAAATGATAGAAGTCAATCACCAACAGAAAAAAGCATGGTATGAAGTTAAGCCAGTGATTCCATATATGTGAGGAAGGACCTGACTTAGATTTTTAGGTTAGAGCTGCAGTATGACCAGAAGCTGTATGACATAAGTACACAGATTTGTGCTTGCTGCCTGCTGGGCTGCCTGAACAGAGCAACCTGTGCTACATTACTGTCAGTGACAAAGAGCCTGAATCCTCGTCTGGTGGCAAAGACAGGCAGTGGAGCAGTTAACACCAACCATCAGGTTAACAGCCAGCTCTGCAATAACCGAGTGTGGATCAGACCTCATTTACAGTGACCAAGAGAGAATGGGTCTTGCAGAGAAGAGACAGCTAGCAATCTGTTCCTCTAAACCCTCTTGCATTCACATTCTTGCAGTTGCCAGCTCTAGCCTTTGCTTTCCTTGGCAGTTCCCTCCCCAGCATGCAGATAGAGGGAGAAGGAGCTTTCTGGCATGGCTCTTCTGGGAAAGCAAGATCAGACTCTGTCCTCCTAGCCACTGCTGACTGCAGGAACAAGGAAGCTCAGCATGGGGAGGAAATAATCTCCCAGTCCACCAAGAACATCTAAGAAGCAGCATTGAACAGCCTAGACAGGACCAAAAGACCACCCTATCTGCCATACAGCTGCAAGTTAACGTAGGTTCTGCCAGACTTCCATTTCCACTTGGCTGGAACTTGTCCCTTGCACACTGACACTGCAGATTAAATCCTTCCCATAGCAACAGCACTACCTTGGTGTTCCACAGCTCTCCCCCAAAGCACAGACCAATTCTCCTGTAACTAAGAAAGACCTCCTGAAGTGACCACAAAAGAATTTTGGGCGCCCTTGTGCACTGAACTATGTATGCATGTGTCCACACACACATGCGCAAACACACCCACAACCACACACACACACCAATGTACCTTTGCTGCAGCTTGACCGCATCCAGGGCATGGTCTAGCTGCTATTTAGATCTAGCTGTGCTACATGGTCAGGACAACACAGGCTGCAGAAAAGGACATCAGCTGGACAGCCAGGAGCCTCAGGAGCCCGAGTCTGCTCCAAGTCATAGGTAAACTGAACCACTTTAGCAGCCCCTTGGAGCCAAGGCAACTCACAGGTTTCCCCTTGGCTTGACTCCTGCTTCCAGTCTTCCTTGCGCACAGAAAATAGTAGTTTAGTGCCTTTAAGGCAATAGCAGATTATCTAAATTAATTTCCCACACCTTCACTAGACCAGTGCTGCCTCCCCTGGGGATGGGACACAACCCATCGCCATGCCTGTGCCCTCATGCTCATGTGGAACAGCACTCCGGAGGGACTAAAGCATCCCCAGCTGCAGAGGAGCCAGTGAGACTGCGCTGGGGGCACCAGCCTGGATGTCTGCAATCTGTCAGTGCCCCAACACCTGGGATCCCGTGTGAATGGCTGATGGCATTCACACGTGTACTGGCTCTGCAGCTAGGCATAGCCATGGCCTCACTACCCAGGACGCATGCCTGCATGTGAAGCCCCCCCGTGCTGACGTCCCCCCTCCCCCCCCTCGGGTGCAGGCCCCTCACAGCATCCGTATGCTCAGGGATGAACCCTTCAGACCAGCTACAGCCAGTGCTCAGTGGCCACAGGAGAGGCCGTACCGTACACAGCACAGGGCTGTGCCACTGAGGAATGCCAGCAGTGGCGGTCACAGGGAGGAGGAGGATGCAGCACCATAGACCACAGCATACAGCAAGCCAGCAGCACGTAGCACTGCTAGGACTCACTCTGTGCCAGGAGATAGGCCAGGGCTGGGGGGGCAGCCTCCTGGGAACAGGGGATGCCAGCAATGGGTCCATGTGACAGCACTTGCTAAAAACAGGGGAAGCCAGAGAGCACCGCTGCAAGAAAGGCACCTGTGTGCCAGTGTGCTCATGCATTATGGACACCTGTGTTAGAGGGTGGTGCAGACTGGGCACACATATGAGCGCCACTTTAGTATGTGCACATGCATGTGAGAGCACCAGTGCAATATAGCACACATGCAAGGCAGTCCAGGCCACATAGACATGCATGAGAGCACAGAGGAGGTGCCTGGGCTCTGGGACAGCACCAGCAGCATGGTCCCAGGAGGGCAGGGTGAAGACGCCATGGAGGGGATGCACCACTGTCAGCTACAGGTGGGTATGGTACTGGGGAGGGTTGGCACTGGTGATTACTGGGTGCACAGCACAGGGAGGGCTGGAAGTGGTGGTAGTTACTGGGGGTATGGCACGAGCAGCCGGCGCTGGTGGTTAGCGGGGAGCGACACAGGGGGCTCCGCTGGTGGTTATGGGGAGAGGCACCCCCAGCGCTGAGGGGATACGGCACGGGGCGCCGCACTGGCCGCTTCGGGGGCGGCGCTGGCGGTTTCGGGGTACGGCTCGGGGCGGCGCCGGAGGTCGCTGCGGTGCCGCTCGGGGGCGGGGGCGCTGGGCGGAGCCGGACCGGGGGAGGTCCGGGTGG
>VXAL01009636.1:131258-155106 GCA_013399475.1 Chauna torquata | reverse complement strand
GGACCGTGCTGGGCTCCGTCCCTTGTCCGCCCTTCCCCTTTCCTGGCGCCGGTACGAGACGCCGTGCGCCAGCCCCCTCCCGCCGGCCTCCCCCCTCGGGGCTGGCCTTCCCCGTCCCGCCCGGCACGGTGCGCGTGTGGCGGGGCGGCCNCGGCCCCACATGGCTTTGGCCGCGACCCGAGGGGCCTGGCCCTGGCAGCCCGTGGCCCCCGGGACAGTCCTGCTGGAGCTGCGCCGTGCCCCGGGGTGTTGTGGCCTCCAAGACATCCTTACCTCCGGTCGTGTCGCATCCCCGTGGGACCGAGATGTGATTATGTGGCAGTGCAGCCCTCCCTTAACGTGAAACACCAGGCTCTCCCGTGCCCCAGGTGCTTGGATTGCCCGCCGTGGCTTTGGCTTGCGAAGCCTGCTGCTTCTGGGCTAGGCTGTCAGGGGACGCAGCCCCTCCTTGTTCCCCAGTAGAGGAGGGCCTCCATGTTTCCTAGCCGTGCCTCTAACCAGTGAACTCCGAGTCCTGTGAGAATGAACGCCAAGGGCAGAGATGCTCCAGTGCCATACAATGGTCCACGAGCTGGTCCCTGGCTGACAGGCATCCCTGTGGTTTGCATTCCTGCATGCCTTCATGCCTTACTGGCTTGCTTTCTCTAGGCTGGTGTTTGTTCAGACCCTGAGGTATGTCTGCACCCAGGGTACCTTTGTCCTTTCTTCCCCTGACTCATCTGAATGACCTGTGTCAGTGGCAGCCTTCTGCTGTCTATTTGCCCCTTGTCGCATTAGTGATGCATTATTTTGCTAGTATCAGACATGTTCTGGTAACCTGCCATCGTGGAAATGGACTGCTTCATTCTGTACTTGGTCTTGTGTCCCTTGGCAGTCTCCTTGCACAATATGAACTCTGGGGCCTGCTGGATTCAGGAAGAAGTACAGTCAGGGTTGTTAAAAAGAGGGCACTTATTTTCAGTTGTGCAGTTGGACACTTCCCTGCTGCAGGGATAAGTTGGACAAACATCTGGGTGCCCTTGAGCAGCAGTCCCAAGGGCATGGGCCCAGGGGCAGGTGAGGTCCTCCTCTTCAGAGTCACAGCAGGATGGGGAGGATGCCAGTGGGGCTGTGCCCCTCCCTGTGCAGAGCCACATCTGCCAGTGCCACTCTTGAGGGGCATCTGTCCAACCCCTTCTCTAACCTGCAGAGCCAGGTTGCGTGGCAGAGCTAGTCGAATGCTCAGCTGTCCACAGGTCAGCCCTCCCTGCTGCCCGACCTCAGTCTGCAGTACTGCCAAGTCCAGCACACAGGAGCAACTCTTCCCACCTCTTCATCAGGCCTGAAAGGAATGCACTACTGTACTGGTGGTAGAAAAGGGTGCACTGGGCCATAAGTCAGTGATTGCTCTTTCTATGGTGGTGCCCAATTCTTAACATGACTTTAATCAAAAGTGAAGGTGAATAACTTATAAATGATGCAGAATCATTAGCAATTAATGCATTGGGCAGGGCTTAACTGTGGCATGCATTTCCCAGAGAGCCCAGGAGAGTGTTGGAGGATCTTGGCTTTACAGAAATATTTTTAATAGTCGGTATCAGAATATAAATTTTTTGGAGCCCTTGCACTCACAAATCTTTATGGCAACAGCTCTGGTATGAGACTGCTCTGACCTCAGCTGTAGAGCAGGCAGGAGAACATAGGCTTGATGTGGGGATCATATGAAAACTTTCTGTAGTACAAGCTGTTCTTTGCAGGTCTTATCCTAACGACTTTCTGTGGGTCATCTTGTATATCCTTGGGGTTAAACATTGCCCTGTGTTTCCAAGGTGAATTTGTCTAGTTTCAGCTTCTGAAACTTCTTGTAGCTCTCTCCTCCTGGTAGGTGTGCAAATCCCACATGCTTATAATGTCTTCTCTGCAGTTTGCTGAACTGTGAACTGACCAAGTGACACGGATTTTTCCAGTGAAGAAGTGCAGCCTATATACCTTCAGATCTCACTGTCACACAGGTTCAGGTCCGCTTGCCTAGCGCTTGCACAAAGTGTGTTTATAATGCGTGGAGTCTGAAGCACTGACTAGCCATGTGCACTGTGGGTCTGCCCTGTCCGTATGTCCTCTTGCCCTCCCCTATCTCCATTTTGGACATCTGGGGACTGGCTCAGGGTATTACAGCAGGGCATTCTGGCTTTGAGTGTGCTCCTTTTGCAGTTTGACACCAGGGTGGTATCCCCCCTGGGACACCCTGCTGCTGCCAGTGAGTGAAGGTCCCAACAAAGGGCCTGTCCAAGCTCTGTCTAGGTGCAGTTCAAGCAATAGTCCCAGTACCATGTGGACCCAGCAACAGGGCTTGTGGATCAGTGCAGTGAACTTGTTCTTAAATCATAGAGTGATTCAGTCCCAGGGCCATATCTCAGCATCCCCAGCCTGAAAAGCTGGGCTGGGCCATGCTGGGCTCCTTGCAGAAGCCTAGAAAATTCTGCAGGCTCCATCCACAGACTTTTGCATCACCAAGATGTCAGACCTTGCTTTTAACTTCCGTGCATACACTTAAAGGTTGGGAGGTCAAACTGCCCACTTTGGGCATGTTCAGACCCCCTCTCATTCTGTTAGATGTAAAAATCTACCTAATTTATTATTGTAGTTGCATCCTATGAAGCACCATGTCCTGTTCTTGGCCCAAGACCAGATGGCACGGTCTCACCATGTTCATAGCACTAAGCTCATGTGTTCCAAAGACTGGGGAACATGTCAGTGCTGTGTACCAGGAATGGTTCATGGCTCATGCTGACTCCTGAACCATGTCCCAGAGGGGTTTGGGCACATAGTGGCTGGTTCAAACCTATTTAGTTCCGGGGACCAGTCTCCACCAGTGGATTCCTAGGCTGTTCCTGACATTTTCTAGCATGGTGGAAATCTTGGCAGTCATTTTTCTTACTCCTGAAAGCTGGGAGAAACATTGCAGGAAACCTCGCCCCTTTACCCTTGAAATTCTGCCTGGGATAGTGGTTATTTCATAGAATCATAGAATATCCTGAGTTGGAAGGTACCCACAAGGATCATTGAGTCCAACTCCTGGCTCCACACAGGACTACCTAAAAATTAAACTGTATGTCTGAGAGCATTGTGCAAATACTTCTTGAACTCCAACAGGTTTGGTGCCATGGCCACTTCCCTGGGGAGTCTGTTCCAGTGCCCAACCACCCTCGCAGTGAAGAACCTTTTCCTAATCTGACCCTCCCCTGGTGCAGCTTCATGCCATTCCCTAGTGTCTTATCACTCATAACCAGAGAGAAGAGATCAGTGCCTCCCCCTCTGCTCCCCCCTGTGAGGCTGACAGGGTGCTGTCTGCAACTCAGCTGTTAGTTGTACAACACTTGCACAGTGGTCATGGCTGGACCAGAAAATGAAGCACATCTGTGGTGAGCTCAGCCCTTGTGTGCACAGGACACACGTGCCTCAGTCAGTGGGCCACGTCTCAGGACTGCAGCTCTATTCAGCCTGTTTTGCCCTTGGCTTCTGGGAAACCAGGGTGTGCAAACAAGGACATGGCTCAGAGACTCCCTCTCACAGGTTGGAGTGATTAACAGGATCCCCACTGACAAAACTCTAAGGAGACACACTTTCATGGGATAAAGGATATTCAAGGGAGTCTTTGAAGCATCCTGTTCTGATGAGAAGTCACAGAATCCTGTGATGTCCTCATTTGTGTTGTCTCCAATGACTATACCTCCTGGTAATGCAGCAGGCTTCTGCTGGGGAGGGACTTGGTACCAGTGTCTCTCTGGGAAATTGTTTTCTGGGCTCCATGGGTGACTGTCCTGGCTATCTTAGTCGTCCTTGGCAGACCACAATCCCGCATCTTTCAGAGTGGGAATCGCATCATTTTTCTGGTTAGATCTGTCCAGGAGCTGGCTATATTTAAATGTGAATGAATGCATTCAATGGCTGATCTGCAGAAGTGACCTTTCGCAGTCACTCTTATGGTTTTTGTTGGTGTTGTTATGGTTGTCTTTTTTTCTTGTTCTCAGGTGCCCCCAGGGCTCTTTTTTCACCTGTGTAAATCACAGCATTGAACCTGTGCTACACAAGCAGCTGTAGAAGGACACTGTCTTGTTTACAGGGAGAGAGGACACAGGAACAGCAGCTTCAATGTCTTTCTTCATGCACTCGTGTTTAATTTCCAGACAAAATTTGTCTATGTGTGCAGGTCTGTATACCTGCGTAGGATTCTGTCATGCTCTTATTGCTGTGAAATCTCAAAATAGTAATGGTGCAGCCCATGGATCAATCAGGCCAGCTTTCCAAAGGACAGCAACAGCTAAGTGTTGCTGCCAGCTTTACAGTTGATGGCATTGCACTGCTGGGAAAGTCAGCTCTGCCCTCCGCATTGGGCTTTCCTCCCCAGTTTAGAGCAGGGAATAATGCCAGGCAGATGAGATGGCCAGATTGAGTTCCATAGTGTGTTTATTCCAAGCTGCCCCATTTTTCTGTCACAGTTGATATATAAATACTGTGTCTGTGCTGCTTCCTACGCAGTTCTGGGTGGTATGCCAGGCATTTGTGATGTGCACATCCACAGAGCAGCCCCAGAGCTTGGAGGAACCTCCTTGCGCTGTCACAGTCTTGGTTGAAGAATTGCATTAATGTAGGATTTGTTTGAACTCTGAACCCTACAGAAACGTGGGACTTTACTGGCAAGAAACCACTCTGTGTCTGGGCTGAGCAGCAGCATGTTGTGTCAGGCAGCCCTGCTTCTGCTGTTGCTGGAGCTGAATGCAGTAAACTTTCCAACAGATGAAAATCTGAGCAGCAGTGTCCTGCTCAGCCCTGACGGTGCCTCCGATCTGCAAGCAGCTGCCCTCGTGAAGAGCCGATGTGAATGCCATTGTCCTCTCTGATGGCTGGGTGTCTGCAGTGCTCTAAGCCAGTCTACAGGGGCCTTTCTCTTCATGTAATTTTGATCTGCAGGGACTGGTTAAATTGCTCTAACAGTATCTGTACTACTACTCTGTAATGCTTTTTTGCTCAGGACAGGCCTTCATGCATTTCCCATCATGATGTCTGCAAGGTGAAAAGAGCCTACCAGGGCTCCTTCACGTCCTGAGCTGGGTCTGGCAGCATGGGCATGTGGTCAGCACTGTTAATCCCTTTTACATGGAACATGTATTATGAGCAATGGGTTGTGTTTGCCACTGCAAGCAAACCCTTTAGAGAATAGCCAGCCGGTCAGGTGCCCCCCATGAGCTTGTCCTCTTTCCCCACTGTGGTACAGTGCAGAGGGTGGGGTGTGCAGTAAGCACATTTCTCACCAGTAGCCAGGTAGAGAGGAGACCTGGGCAGTGAGCAAGGACTGCCAAAAGCCAGCAGGTGCCACAGAGGGGTAGCTGCACAGGCAGGGAGTGGCTCTGTGCTGTACCCCCTGTGCAGTGGGCAGCTGCCCACTAGCCCAGGGAGCACTTGCTGCATGTGTGTTGCCACGGGTGGGGGACTCAGCCTCATTGACCTGCCATGCCCCTCCTCTCCTGGGGGAAGACTCAGTGAAGGAACTGCTCCCTGTAGCCCTGGCCAACGTGTTGCAATGGGCAGATGTTGGAAAAGACCCCCACAGTGCAGGGGGCGGGGGGAAAGTGCCTTTTCTGAGAGATCTTCTTTTGCCTCTTTCCTGTGTCTTGCCTCGGTCCATCCCTGGCTCACCCAGACAGGCCACCGTCCCCTGTCAACGTGACTGTGACACAGCTGAAGGCGAACTCTGCCACCGTCTCCTGGGATGTCCCAGAAGGAGATGTGGTCATCGGCTATGCCATCTTACAGCAGGTATCCAGGCTCTGTCCCCAGTGGGCTGGGGACTCTTCTCACTGATTACCAGCATGCTCCCATGTCCCGTGGGGAGGTGGAGCAGCAGACCGTGGGCTGCATTGCGGGGTGGCTATCCCTCCAGTGGCTTCTCTGCGATTTCTCTGGATGAGGACAGTGCTCCAGCCATGCAATAACCCTTCTTTGCTTGCCTTGCTCCACCTCCACAGCCCCAGGTAGTGGTGGGTTCTCCAGGGAGGAGCCTGGCTCTCTGGCCACATAGGGATGCTGTGTAGCAAGGTGCTGGCCAGCCTGGCCAACCCAGGGGTGTATGATTGGCTGGGAAGGGAGGAGCAAGGGCACTGTGCCCAGCACAGCCCTGCAGACAGGGGCCTGTGCATGGTGCAGTTGGGAACTGCCTCCTGGAGATGACAGCTCTTCTCTCTGGCAGCGGCAAGATGGACAGATGCAGCGCTTCATCCGGGAGGTGAACACCACCAACCGGGCCTGCGTGCTGTGGGACTTGGCGGAAGATGCTGATTACATCATCCAGGTGCAGAGCATTGGCCTGTACGGGGAAAGTCAGGCCAGTAAGCGTATCCACTTCCGGACCCTGAAGGAGACCGACCGCCTCCCCTCCAACAGCTCTAACCAAGGTGAGGCAGCTCCTTCCAGTTTTACCAAGTGCCACTGGTGGGGCCAGACCTGGAGATCTCCACAGCACACAGGCAGGGATCCAGCAACCAGTGAACAAAGTGCTGCCCTGGGCAGCAGGCTGCCTGGGACGCACAGGATTGTACAGGGAAGCAGGGTCATATAGACTGCTGTTTCGTTCATTGTGACCATGACAATGGCCCAAACCCTGGTTTACAACCCTTCTATCCTAGGTCTTGGCAGTCTGTTCAGCTAAGCAAGCTAGCACATCCAAACTGCTGCCCTGGGAAGCAAATATTGAATGGGCTCTCAGATCTGCCAGCCTGCAAGCTACCAAAGACAAATGTGAGAACCCCACAGTCTCCTTTCCTCTTCACATCCACGTCATGCCTTTTGCCTTAGGTTTGCCTGAGTGCTGGCCATTAATCCAAGAGAGATGATACGCAGAGTGGGTCCATCAGGCCTAGACCCTCTCCAGCACTAGCCATGAGAAGAGTGTAAGAGGGCAAGCAGACTTTCCGCAGGACTTTTGTTTTGAGCTCAGGGCCTTCCTAACCTGCCCTGGTCCCTACATAGAGAGTAACCTTAGTGGGCTTCTCTCCCTGTGGATTGCGCAGTCCCTACTTGAAACCACAGAAGCTTTTAGACTCCCTGACAGCCTTTGGCAGCGAGGATGATTTCTCTGACACAGGAAAGCCACAGGCTGCATGGCTTCTTCCCAGTCAAGATGTCATCCCACGCCTATTTGTCAGGGGGAGGTGGGCTTCTCTCCTCTGTGGCTCCTTCTCAGATCCTTGAGTGTTGCTGGTCCTGAGGTAGGTTCTGGTGGGAGGGTGACTGCTGCCAGCCCTGTCTGGGTGCTCTTCTCCACAGGTGACATCACCATGGAAGGGCTGGACAAAGACAGGCAACTGCAGACAGGCGAGATTATCATCATTGTGGCTGTGCTGCTCATGTGGGCAGGTGAGTGCTGCAAGCAACTTTCCGGCAGGCTGGAACAGAGGCACAGCCTAGGATCTGCAGAGAGGATGGGGCTCAGAGAGTGCAGAGGAATACTGGCAGGGTCCTGGCATCCTCCTTCTTAACAAGTCTATTGAGTCTCTGTAGGAGCTTGAACCAGTAGGGTGAAAGGAGGAACAACAGCCACTGTTGAACAATGATGGCCTGAAGCATGTGGGCTGGCTAGCCTGACTGCTGTCCTGGAAGAGCAGGAGACAATGTAGGACCCAAGCAATACAGAATTGCAGTGTGGGAGCATCCCAGTTGACATTAACTATCATATAACTTGGGCCTTAGCTATCTTGTTTGACATCATTTTGATAACATTGCTGCACTGGCTGGTAGTGGCTGTGCCTCAATCTGCTAAAACTATAAGATGTGTGAGCTACTCTTGTACAGCAACCAATTAAAGCCAGTGCTGTAGGAGACAGCAGGTTGCCCTGGGAGCAAGAAAGCCTAGGAGATAACAGGCAGCTCCTGACTGGACACACGGCTGCTATGAATGGGAAATCATTTGTCCCCTACCCTCTTCCCAGTAAGTGAGGATTTTCTAGCGGCGTCTTGCAGGAGTCTCTTCTTGTACTGGCCTTGAACACTTTTCTAGTGCACTGGAAGAAAATACAAGATGGCTGCTGCTAACTGCAAACCTCATGCAGGTTGTTGTGTCTGAGTATCAACAGAGAGAAATCAGATCCAGTCTGCAGGTGGCTGTGATAACACCCTGTAGTTTGAATGGGTCTGACACATCTAATGATTACAGTTCAAAGCATTGCTTCCGAGTCCTGCATCGAGGGTCACAAGATGCATCCAGTGCATAAGATGCGCTATAAAACCCTGACAGAGTGACCCCCACAATCAGTTTGCAGGGCAAGCAAAAGCCAAGGGCTGGCTTTTGTGAGGACTGCAAGCACCAGGCCAATAACTTCAGTGCCTTGCTGGAGGCACTCAGCTGCTCGCTGACCTCAGGGGCTGTCGCTCTCGGAGTGCCTCAACATCTGCCTTTGGCCACAGAACACTGAGCCATGCTTATGGCTGAGCACTGAGCATCTCACACACCTCATGTGTACCCTCATAGCTTCAGCTGCATCTGTGCCTTGTCTGCTCAAGGAGATAGGCCTGGCCACACCTGCAGAGGTTCCTGGGATGTTGGTCCAAGCTGGCACAGGTGGAGGCTGTGGGTGACCAGCACCCCAGGGTGCCCTGGGCCTGACTTCTGTCCAGCTGCAATGCTGTGGGGAGGGGAGGCAGAGGGCAGCCAGTGTGAGGGAGTCCTTCATCCCTCCTCTTTCTGCAGCGGTGATCGCCCTCTTCTGCAGACAGTATGACATCATCAAGGACAATGACTCCAACAACAACAAGGAGAAGACGAAGCCATCCTCGGAGCACAGCACACCAGAGCGACCAACTGGAGGGCTGCTGCGGAGCAAGGTGAGTGGGGAGGGCTGGTGTGTGACATCTGCTGTGTCTTAGTGCCTGGACAGGTTCTCTCTCCAGAAATAGAAACACCCCAGCTCATGCTCTCACCCCAAAAACTGAGGACTGCAGTGAGCCCTGGCCTCTCTGGGGCAGTCTGTGTGCCCCGTGGATGACTGCAGGATAAATGCTAGAAGAGATGGCAGGATACATCAGCTGGGATGGCTCCCACATGAGGATGGTATCTGTCCTCTTGCTGTAACAGCCAATGCCTTGCCCCATCACCATGCCCCTCTGAGGCTACACCTCTTCTGCATCCCACAGAGAGGTACAGCTCCTGCCTATTCAGGCAGGAGGCAGTGCAGCTGAGCAGCTGTTCTTATGATTCCTGCACTGGTCTCTCTCTGCTGGCTTTCAGCCTTCTCCAGGGTCTGCTCCAGGCCATCACCACACAGGTCATTCATGGGAAGGACCCCACAGCCCCTTCCTCACCCTGATGGAGGTAGTGTGCCAGGCTGTGGATGGGGTTGGAGCAGTATTTTCATCTGGCTGTTCGCTCAGCACCTGACTCTTCTTCATTACTCAACAAAGACTGATTACAACCCTGATATATGTGCTCTAATGGGACCTTGCATTAGGTTTTTCCCTTGGTTCTCATCTGCCTCCTCTATCCATGATGTGAACTCCACTCACCATGTTGCCCACTGGCCCCTCTGCTTCCGTATCTCCTTGGTGTCCAGTGGATGCCAGGGGCAGAAACTTTCTGTTTGGACTTCAAGGGCCCAGTTTTTCTCTCCTCCTCCAGATTTTCCAGCTTCCTGATTACTCCTTGCCAAAAATATCCGTCCTCTTGGATCCCTTCTCCAGACTGACCCTACTCATACATGGCTGCAAAGGCAGGGGCACAAGCCCGTTCCTCTCATTTGATAAGTTCATCCCTTGTACAGGGCTGAAGCACCTCACTCTGTCTTTTTGAATTCACCGTATTCTTGGGATGCTTGCAGGTGATAAAACTGCAAGTTTATCCTTACAGTCCTTAATTACAAAGCTGGGAACGAGGTATAGGAAAGAAAAAGCAGTGACATCATTATGCTCTGCATTCGCTTCCCTTCCTGGCTTCACGGCCAAGCTGCTGCAAAGTAGCAGACAACAATGCAGCTCTTGATCTGAGCCCTGTTACAAACCATGGTCATGCTTTTCATGTCCAGGAGGACATTCACCTCCTGGGCCTTGCTTCAATGGGTAAGGGCTGAGCTACAAAACACATGCAACAAGCATGACCCCTTCCCTTCCCAGTAGTTTCTCTGAATGCAAGTATCTGCTGTGCTCCTCAATGAGCACGCTCCTTTCAGTGTAAAGGAAGGTGTCTTCTCGTGCTTGTGACAGTTTTAGAGAAAATCCAGCTCACTGCCAGTAGCCTTTAGTTTCCTTGTCACACTCCAGAGCTGTCATGGGGCATAACAGTGAGATATGCTTGACACTCAGCTGGCCTCATCTGTTTCGCCACTCCTGTCATCCCATAGTTTGTGGATTCTCTGCTCATGGCAGGTGTCCTCCCATCCCCTTGCTTAGCTTTTCTGCTCTGAGCTCTGTATCCTCCTCCTGTCCAAGGGCATCAGGTATAGCATGGTGTGGTGGTTTAACAATGATGGGCTGCTAAGAACCACCACACCGTATTGGATTGGATATACTGAAATTTACATGGCAAGGTTTTGGTAGCAGGGGTGGCTTCTTGTGAGAAGCATCCAGAAGCTGCCCCATGTTAAATAAGAGCCAGTTCCAGCCAGCTTGTAAAGGGACCTGCCACTGGCCAAAGGTGAGCCATGTAAATCTAATACACATGGCTATCACTAGGAACCAGATGGAAGTCACCAGACATCTGCAAGCCCTGGAGGCTGAAGAGTGTGAGGCAGGGTGCCTGGTTCACCTGGGAGTACTAAGGCACAGTGGTGGGCAGAAAGGCGTGTGGTGTGGCTGATGGGGCTTACCTGGAGTGAGGTGATGCAGCTGAGCTACCTGAACCTTCCGTCAGGAGAGCAGATTAATGCCAAAGGATGGGGGTTAAGGGTTCGTTCCCTTGGTCTCCTTAGGGAGACACTGAACCCAGGTCTCTGCTGCAGCACACCCACACATTAGCCCAGGACAGAGAGCTCAGCTGCAGCAGGCAGCCCTTTTGCAGCGGAGGTGTGCTGGTCTTAGTGCCTGCTGTGGGAGGGTGAGGGCTCTGCCATGGGGGTCTGAATTCCAGGATGTTAGCAAAGCAGGGCCTTAAAGCAGTTTTTTTCTCCCATAGAAGAAGTCTCCCTCTGTCAATATAATCGAGGTGTAAGTGCAGCACCAGCTCTGCATCTGGGGTCCTGGGAATCCTGCCAGAGCCAAAACAGGCCTTGGAAGAAGAGGCAGCACCAGGCGCCCAGCCTGGGACTCTGCATGTGAAGATCTGCGTATCCGAACTTACGCTTTCCCGAGGGCACCTGTCCAGGGATGTGCATGGAGCTGGCTCCCAGCCGTGCATGCAATGCACGGCCCTGTCCGTCCTGCATGCCTGGCCCCACTTCCCTGCCACTGCGGAGTGCGGAGCTGAGCAACGGAGTGGGGGGCACATCGGCAACCCTGGGGGAGCAGAGGGGCTGGTGCCCCTTCCTGCTCACAGCCCTGAGGGAAGGCAGTGTCCCTGTGCTTTGGCTTGGCCAATGGCCTGGGTGCAGCCAGATGGCACCAGACTCCTGCCCAGGAGACATCCTGGGGTAGACCTAGCTCTCAGCCACTGTGTCAGCCTGTTGTGGGTGGCAGGAGCTGCTCACCTTTTGGCCTCACGACTGAGGGAATGGAGCAATGCAGGCGGCCCCAGTGCCGTGAGAGAAGTCATGGCAGGAGGGTTTGTCTGTGGGGCTGGGCCCAGTGAGTACAGCTGACGAGCGGATCCCTGCTGGAGGATGGGCCCCACTGCACCCCATCATTGCAGTGCAGGGGCTTCCCATGCCGCTCCCTGCTGCAGGGGACGAAGACACCAATGAGAGCATGAGAAGCTAGTGCTGCCACAATGCCTGGCTGGGCTGCAGCACGTGCAGACAGGGCAGGGAGTGCCAGTAGGAACAGTCCTGTGGGGGTGAGCCTCACAGAGCTATGGGAGCAGGCAGGGCCAATGCATGGCTGTGGCTTTGCCATTTCCCTAGTAGGACTCAGTGTGAGCAGTGCCATGGCTAATGTGGTGAGCCCCAGCCAAATCTCAGCTGGTTTGGCAGGATATACGCTGCAGAGCTCATCACCACTCTAGGGACAACCCTAGCTTCAACAGTGTCCCATCCTGCTCCTGGCTCCTTCTGTCCTGCAAACGTGCGGTCACTGCTGGTATTCCCCCTTCTGGAGCTGGTCCCATGGCGTGCACCAGACTGGCTGCTGCCACACAGATCTGTTGGAAAGGGTTGGCCATGAATGCCCATATCTGGTGGACCTCTCTCTCACTGTTGACCGAGGATGGTGTGAGCTGTCAACCATCTCAGGGCTGGTTAACAGGTAGTGTTTGGACTATGTTTGTTTGTTTCCCAGCACCTGCAGGCAGAAGCCTCTCACTGGGTATCTGCACTACTCTGTGTAGTAGTGAGGCCTGGCCCAGCCATGTCCTCTTGCCAAAGGCAGGGGAAACAGGGTGACATGAGGAGCCCCACTGCTGCAGAGGTGGTAGCTGGTGCCCTGGCTGCTGCTCTTCCCACTGCGCTCTGTTCTGTGGCTGGTCACTGCGCTGGGGTGCTGGCTCTGCAGCCCTGGACTCGAGCATCACAGGATCCAGCGTCTTCCAGGAATAAACCTGCCAGCAAAGCACTTTCAGGACTCTTCCTACCAGGTGCTGCTCAGCTCCTGCTGCAGGACTAGATTGGGAATGGACAGGGTAAGCAACTCCCTGTGGCAGGGTCTTTTCAATAAAAGCATCCTGGCTCAAAGGCAGCAGCATTGTTCCTGCAGCATTGCAGGTGTGTGCGTGCATACATATAACACCAATTCTTGCACTTACATGGATGGACGTTAGAAGAAGACCTGTTCTTGCCAGCTCTGTACAGGGGTATCACATGTTCTGCAGCAGGTCCTCTAAGGCCATCTTGCACTTCTCTTTGGCCTTTGAGGGAGTGCCAGTGCTGCAGGCTGGCCCATGTCATGCTGCTGGACAAGTTGCAGGTAGGTGCAGTGCAGTTACAGTTTTTCTGACTGAGAATAGTACTACAGCTGCTTTCTCCTCACAAACAAAGTAGGCTGCAGAGTGCAGACATCCTGGCAGCAGAGCCAGGAAGGAGGAGGATGCCAGACCCCAGCAGGCTGCTGGGAGAACAGGGCTGTGCTGCTCCCTGTCAGGTTGTGGGGCGAGGGATACCTGAAGAGCAAAAGCACCATGGTGACGGGGTCCAAGTGCTGCTGTGCTGTACCTGTGGCTGCAGGCAGCATAGCCATAGCTTTCTAGAATAGGAAACCCTCTGACAAGCCACATTGCTTTGCCAGCTACCTTTTTTTCTTTTTTTTTTTCCTTTTTTCTTAAAAATGTACCTCCCTAAGAAAATCAGTATGTCAGGGAAACATACAAGTGTTTTTAAGAAGCTCTGGAAAATGTTTATGCTATTCTGGAGGGTCAGAATGGACACATGCCAACGAACATGAGTGCTTTAAACAGACAAGAGGTGCACACAAAGAAACAAAGCAGCATGACTGCTGCAGATTCAAGGGGGTGGGGTGGTGAAAAAAAAAAAAGCCAAAATACAGTGGTTGTGGACAAATTAAAAAAAAACACAAAAGTCTGTCACATTATATGTAAAATCAGGGTGTGGCATTGAGGCAAAAAAAAAAAGCCACCACTCCTTCCTCAGACTATGGCAACGAGTGCAGCATAGGAGAGGCAGCAGCATTGGACAAAGCTGTTTTGTGAGGCACATACAAGCAAGCACCCTGCAAATGTGTCTGGCAGCACCAGCCGGGGACAAATGCCTGCCACAGTGCCAAGGCAGGACAGATGAACACCCACACCTATCCCCACCCCTCCTACCCCCCACGCTGCAGCACCAGCGCCACAATAGCACAAGGAAGGGGCTGCATGTTTCATGCAGAGCAACCCCAGCACATCAACACCATGACAGCATTAGCACACGTGCAGGTAATGATGAACCAGTTGCCGGTTTGTACATGGCTAAAACAGCAGTCTTGGCAACGGCTCTTTTACACACACAACACTGTTCAAGTCTGAGACAGGGTTGGGATGAAGTTCATTCGCTGCAGCAACAGCTGGTCAAAGCCAGGAGTAACTGCAGCATGGACACCCATGAAGTCCTACAAGAAGTCACACAGGGCTGCAGCATTCAACACGGTCACAGCAAGGAGCACACTGCAGCAACCATGTGTCCCAGCAAGATAGAGGCCGTTAAACTGCCTGGAGTGCTTCCGTCTGGAGCTGAGCAAGCTACCAGGCAGCAGGGTAGAGCCCACTGCCCTCCCAAGCGGCAGGAGATGGTGAAGAGAAGATTCACAGGGTGAGCAAAGGGTCAGTGAAGCACTCAGCATGTGCTGGCATTAGCTGCCACCCCTCAGCACTACAGCTGCAGGACGGCACAGATGCCAAGCACAGGTTCAGCACAGGGCAGGAAACCACTTCAAGGGCTGTTAAACCCACACCACCAACAGGTCAGCCATCCCTCAGTGCTGGAAGATGACCCGACAACAACCTGCTCACCCTAATGACCCCAATAATATCTACAGGTTGCCCCATACCCTCAGCTGTGGGAGGACAGGCATGAGACCAGGACTCAAACGTGCAAAACAGGAAGCGAAAAAAAAGTGCACAGCTCCTGACTGACCCACATGGACCCAACTCTCCCCAGTGCATCACTGCAAATCCTCCCCAAAGCACCTGCTTAGAGCACATGCTGGGAGACCAGCTCTGCCACCCCACGCTGCAGGCAGTGTCCCTGCTCAACTGGGACTGGGTCTGCCAGTGTCACCAGCATTAGAAGGGGACATGCACTGAGATGTAACAGGAATCCAGCAGCAAAGTACATGCCAGAGTAAACCAGGCATGCTGTTGGCTGCAGCCTCTCCTGCTCTGTCTAGGGAAGGCAACCAAGTGTGTGACTTGCCTGTTTCTCCAGACCACAGACAAGTGTGCAGCAAGGCAAAGCACCCTGGAGCACACAAAGCTGGAAGAGGCTGAGACCTGCTGGCACACAGGGGACTTGTATCCTCTCTGGCCTCAGCAGGATCAGCTGTCAGGTCCTGTTGTGCAGATGACATTCATTGGTGCCCAAGATGCACTGGTCCAGCGCAGCCTGGACCAGATTCCCCCCCAGGTAGCAATGTTAAGGCCACCCCGGGCCCTAGCAGCCCTTGACGCAGGGTAGATGGCTCCCCCAGGGCCAGCAGCTGAGGACATGGGAGACCCAGTGCAGCTGTGCAGGCTCCCTGACAGCTCTCAGACACAGCATAGGCACTTGCCACCAGCCAGGAAGCCTTGCTGCAGATAGTGCAGTGGACACGGTACTTCACATGCTTACAGAAGGCCCCCATCCAGCATTCAAACTCAAATGACAACAGTAAAAAAAACCCTCAGTTTATTTCCCTACAAATGCAGTTTTCCTTTAAAAACCAGCTCATTTCACTCGTGAGGGGTTACAGGGCTGAACTGCAGGGGCAAGGCCCCTCCATGCCAAGAGCTATGCTCCCTGAGGGTCATACACAACTTCAATTTGCTGAGTAAGATCCCCCCGAACCCCAGCAGGCTGCTCAGCCTCAGCTGGTCCCCAGTTGCCACTACAAGGAGCAAAGTCAGATACAACACAGCCTTGGGTGCACTGGCTACATTCTGCAGGCCATGGGCATGTGGGGTGGCTGTGCCTGCACTGGGAGTGGGCTGAGTGAGGAACACTGGTCCACCAGATTTAAAGGGGAGTAGGGAGCAACTGCAGTTCAAGGTGGTTCATGCAGGTGGACAGCAGGACAAGGAGTGAGTGTTGCAGTCTGCACACTGCATGGCAGTGGTACCAGCGGGCCCCTGTGCCTGGGGGCAGTGCAAGGAGCAGAGGCAGGCACTGGCTGGCCTGGACGCAGGCACGTGGTGAATCCTGAGTGACTGGTCCACTGCTGCAGAGACTTGGCTTAGCCCAGGGGAGCCTTGGGGCCACCAGTCCCAGGGCCAGCTGTGGGGGGGTCTCCAACCCCTCCCAGCTCCTTCCAGCTGCGTGGGGGTTGCCCCAAGTGGGGCCAGCTCAGTGGTAGCTGTGCAGTAGGCAAGCTCACTCTGGGCACAAGAGGAGCCAACTCTGAAAAGCAAGATGGAGGGAGACCTGGTCCATGAGGTTTGCAGTTGGGAACCCAGTACAGTCAGGGAGGGGAAGCAGACTTTCCCAGGTGAGCCATCAGCCCCCTCCCTCTGTAGAGGACATGCTGGGAGATGCGGCAAAGGAACAGAGGGAGGAGGTTTACCTGCTGGGCGGCGAGCTCCCCTCCCCAGCTCCTCCATGCACCTTTGGAAGAGAACAGAGCACCCATCATCTCCAAGCAAGCACCTGCTGAGAGACCCATGCTCATGACCCTGGCAATGTAGGCATGGCATGGCACAGCAGTAGCAGGCACTCAGACTGAAGAAGGCCCTAGCCTACTTGCTACCAAACCCTCTCCCCAGGCCAACCCATCCTGAGACCTCAAAGCCACATCTCCTTCCCATCAAGAATCCCCCCAGACAAGAGGTAGCCATGTCACAGGGACACATACACAGCTTCGGCCTGCGTACATGCTGGTTCCCAGATCACACCTGCTCAGAGCAGTCCCAGCCTGCTGGTGCTGCTAGACCTGCCAGGCACCAGCTTGACAGGTGCATGAGAACAGCCATAGTGGAATAAGCTCATCAAATCCACCACCACAGGCACCTCTGCAGAGACCTATGGGTTAATCCTCCACTTCTGGCCTGGTACCATCAGCTCCTCCCAAGCTCAGCCCCAGGCTCTAGTCCACAGACTCAGTACGACCAGGCCTCCATCCTGTTTCAAGCCCCAGGGAAATTAGTGGAAGGAGAGGGCCAACTCTGAGTAACACCCGAGAAGCATGTCTGGATAGGCTGGCCTCAGCAATGAGTGGCAGAAACAGAACAAAGACACAATGCTTACCCTGAGTACATCCTGAGGGTAAGCATCTAACCCCCGCTGCAAGAGCTGAACCACCAGATCTGCCCCTCCACAGCTCAGCTCCGTGTACATTCAATGTCTCAGCTGACAGAGGCAGAGAAAGCAGCAGACAGCTCCCCCTCGCTCCCACGCAATCTCCTCCAAGCTCCCACAATGCTCATGGCTTCAGCAGCTCCCCGTGCATGGGGTGCAGAGAAGGAAACAAGACACATTTCATCGGAACGCTCCCTGCCCACAAGCAGCAGCTCACCACCTACCCAGATAAAGTTTCATCGAGGTTTTCATCTTCCTCCTCCTCCTCCTCTTCTTCCTCCTTGCAAACAAACAAACAGGTAGGTTTCTACCAGGAGCCAGGCTGGGCTGCCCAGAGCCTGTTCTGGGGCAGCAGGGCTGTCCCCAGCACCTTCACAAGACACACTCGCTACCAGGCATAACATGGACAAGACGTGCCTACAAGCAATAGGAGGGATAATGGCACCCGCAATGCTGGGCTGCTGAAATCTTTGGGGCTCAGACACACAGCCACACAAGGGGAGAGACAGACCAAGATTCTCCTCACATTCCCCCAGCCAGCGGAGCACCAAACACAGGGTGTGAGTTAGGAACAGGCCACCAAGCTGAGACAGCTGCTGCACACAGTGCACCTTTGCCCAGAGACAGGAGCAGGGTGAGCACATCTCCCAGCTGGAAGGCCAGGCAGAGGACCACATGGAACAGGCTGCAAGCAAGGGTGACCCCAACCACTGCCAGGTTGTGCCAATGTTGGAAGCATGAGGTCAAGGAGCAAGTGTCCAGAGGCTCCTGGGCAGGGCCACAATGACAATGAAGACTTGCAACACTGGGAATGCTCTGACTGGCTCTGGACATGCAGTTGGTGCTGTGTGGATGGGCAGGGCTGAGCCTTATCCCAGGCTGGCAAGATGATGACCAGACAAAGGCTCCTCTCCTTGAGGAGGCACTGTCTCACCCCCAGCCATGGCACCAAGCGTACATAGCAGGTCCTAGCTCCCTGTTTGACAGTGCCAGCAGAGCAGGGCTCAGGACTGCTGCAATGCTGGCCTGAGAGCTCCCGGAACAAAGACCAGCTGAGGCTCCTGCCTTGTGAGCCAGAGTGCCCCTTGTCATGTCAGGCCCCCATGTGCAAGGGAGGCTGTGCAGATACAAACAGGACTCTGAAAGGCCAGGAGGAGGGAGCTGCATAAGGGTTACTCTTTTCCTGCCCTAATGCGAGACAGGCCTGGGAACGGGCCAGACTTGCACATACTGTACCCCAAATTGGTGTCTGAAGGGAGGGCTCCCCGGGGGGGCTGGCTCACTTGCTCTGCTGGGCTCACTGTGCTCCAAGACACATGGAGGGTGAAGGGGCTGTTCCTGCCTAGAGCCTGGGACAGGGCAAAAGCAGCAGAGTTAGTGCCTGGAACCTGAAGAAGGCCTAGCAGGGGATGTACAGGCAGGACTGTGGGCAAGGGACAGATATCCCTACTGTGCTTGGGGGACAGTGCAAACAGAGGTGGGGCGTCACTGCTCAGGGCAGGTCCCACAGGGCCCTTAGTTGTGCTATAGCTCAGCAATGCAGAGGAGTTCAGCACGGATAGCAGGGATGCCCCCAGCTGGAGATAGGACAGACTCCCCATATGGGGCAGTGGCAGAGAGCACAACAGCAGCGACAATGCTCTCCCTGGTTGGTGCATTTCACCAGCCAGGCAGCAAGCCATCTCTCCTCCGCACCGCCCAAGACAAGGTCCCCACACTGGAGACCCCAATCCCAGGGCCAGGCAGAGGGAAACGTCTGAGAAATTCCTCCTACCTGCATTTGCTGCTTCCCAGAGATCCAGCGCCATCTGGAAGGCCTGGGCCACAGTCAAAGTCACAGCCTGGGCCTGTACACAAGAAAGAGGGGGGGGAATGTCTATTTCCATCTCTGCTCTCAAGCAGAGACAACACTGCTGCCCAAGATCCGAGAGCCTCCAGGCCTCCCTTGCTGCTTTTCCCTATGGAGCACACATGTGGAAGGCCAGAGCTCAATGCTTTGTCTGGCTATGCATGTGGGCCAGCCATTCCCAAGAGGAGATCCCAGAGGAGCTGGGACTGAAGAACCTTCTACCACTCACCACCCACCTCTGCAGAATGTGAGGAAACATGCATTCCCTGGCTCTATTTCCAGCTAGGGTGCACAGAGGTAAGCATCTCCTCTCTCTGAAGAGAAAGAAGGAAGGGCCTTGCTCCCACCCTTACCTCAAAGAGCCAAGAGCAGAAGAGAAGTGCTTACAATCTTCTTCTTGGGTGAGAGGAAGGCATGGCACTCCAGTGCCCCACTCTCCTGGCTCTGCGCAACATAAGCGAAGACTTTGTTCTGCAGCTTGTCTGTTGTGCAGTAGGAGATCCTGTCGGCAGAGAGGGGCTGCTCAGGGTAACAGGGCAACCCAGCACAGGTCTTCTGCTGTGTTCCTAGCACACCAACAAGCAGTGCTGACAGCCTGAGACTTTCACCTGCCCTGGATGATCAGGCAGCCCAGCACCCCAGCAAGGACCAAAGGCTTCCTGGCCGCTAGAAATAATAAGAGATCACTGCATCCACAGGTATTCCCTCCTGTGTTGCCCCAGTGTGCTCTTTGGTCCTCCCCAGTTCGAGCCAAGGTGTGAACTAAAACACTGAGACAAAAGGAGCACAGAAGAGTGGGCAATCGCCTCCAAGAACACAACTGGAGGCCAGGTAGTAGGATGCTCTGCCTTGGTACATAAGCTCCTGTGCTGAGACCCAACTTTTGCACCAAGGACATGGGTCCTGACTCTGCTTCCCGTCTAGCCACCAGCCTTCAGCCATGCTCCCCTCAAACATAGCACCCGCAGACACCCAGTCCAGCCAAAGCACAGCAGGCAGCAGTAAAAATCAGCTCTCCCAGAAACTGCCTTTAGCCAGCCCAAGTGAGCTGCAGGCCAAGGCACCCTCATCCCATTGCAGCCAGAAGGGCAGTCCTCCAGTTCTGTGTCAGCAAAGAGAGGTAGACATGCGGTCCTGCCCTAGCTGTGGTGGCCTTCTGGCCATCAGCTCTGATCCAACATCCTGTTGAATGCAGCATTCAGAAGAGACAAGCAGGGCCCACAGAGAAGGCCAGATAGACTGACCAAGAACACAAGGCTGCCCAGACCCCTGCATGCATTCAGCCCCAATGCTGTGGGGCGCAGCAGAGAGAGGGCGCTGGTCTCAGGGAGCCAAAGGAAGACCTAAGGTACAGTAGTACTAACAGAAGGCCCAGCCCACTCTGGCTGCTCAAGATCCCATCATCTTCTCTGCTGGCTGCTAGGGAACACCCAGGCCCTCCTACATGCTATGCCCACCTGTAAATGGAGATGTTCTCAACCATCTCCTTTGTGTCTGCGTCCTGCAGCGAGATGCCCCTCGGAGACACTGTCAGAATCACCTTCTGGAACTTGCGAGCTCCCACCCGTGCCTGGCAGTGGGGAGACACCAGACACCTGTGCAAACCCAGCGAGGGCCCTCACCCCACCTTGTTGACAGGAGTCCCTCAGACTCTGTACAGAATGCCACCCACTTGGACCCTCACTGCAAAGGCTCCTGCCTTAGGGACGGGAAAGCAAGAGCCTGGAGATCAGGTATGCCCCGCATAGAACACCCCTGGAGTCCCTTCATGCTATTGCCATGCACATGGGAAAGGACAGACCCCACCTCCCCCAAACCTCACCCTCTTCTCCATGCAGAGAGGGGCAAGCCGTTCTCCCAGCCATATTTCCAGTGTGGAAGCAGGCAACGGTGGCTGTCCTGCAGGAAGACAGCTTACCCCACCACACAGAGGTGAGGGCCAGCTAGCCTCTTGCACACCACCCTCCCCTTGGGAACAGCACAGTCCCTAGCTGGAGTTCAAGGCTGGGACATGGATGCTTCCCAAGTCTAGGGGCTGGGCTCCAAATTGGCTCTTCTCTATCCCAGCACAGCAGGGCCCAGGGCCAGCTCTCACCGTGGCGACGATCCGACGGATGGCAGCAGCTGCCATGTCTTCTCCTTTGGGTTTCTCTACCAGTGTCATGCCCAGATACTTCAGTGTGAAGCACATCCCCTCAAGCAGCGGCTCTTGCATATCAGCCCAGCTCTCCGGAAGCTCTGTAAAGACAAAATGACTTAGCAGCATAAGCCACGTGCCAGCAGTCCTGTGGCTAGTCCCAGCAGAGCCACCCCACCTCATCGCAGCTTCAGCACTCCCAGCAGCAGTGCTGCTAACCGCTCTCACCAGGGCACTCTCCTGGCTGCGTGACATTCTTGGAAGAAGAACAGAATGAGAGGAGAGTTCACCCTTGAAACTTTTAGCCTCAGTCCCTGGAGGTACAAGCTCTGCCAGCAAAGACAGTAAGCTCCTGCATACCTGCATAGGGTCTCAGACGCTGCACACTGTTCAGCGCTATCTGCCAAAACCTAGCTTTCTCAGGTCTCATCTCTTTCATTACAAGCAGCATGTGCTCTGTACTGCATTCATCTCATCCACCTAGGCTGCTGGCACACCTCATGAACAGCAGCATTTGCTGCCCCACTCAGTCAGATCAAAATCCCCAAGCTGTCCCGGTGTAATCAAAGTCAAACCTCTGGTAGCTATTATATGCAGCAGCAGGCTGCCAGGAAAGAGGGCATTTGTCCAGCACTCACAACTGAAGCAGAGGTGACTGGGAAGCAATCACCCTATAGAGGCTCTGTGTTGAGGAAGAGCTTAGACTAGTGTTTCAAGGGTGCAAACTAGCTTCCAAAAAATATTTTATGAACAAATTCCAATGCACAGAGGGAAAAGATCTTCCATGTGCATCACTGTGTAGGTCGCAGAATGAAAGAGGCACTGGCCTCCATTTCCTGTGTTCTCTCTTTTCAAACCCCATTGCTGCAGTTGGAAATAAATAAAAAAATTAGAAAAAAATCAGTGGACATAGAGCATCTGTTCAGTCCAGGAAGTTTAGAATCATAGAACGGCTTGGGTTGGAAGGGACCTTAAGGACCATCTGGTTCCAATCCTCCTGCCATGGGCAGGGACACCTTCCACTAGGCCAGGTCGCTCAAAGCCCCTTCTAACCCAGCCTTGAACACTTCCAGGAAGGGGACATCCACAGCTTCTCTGGGCAGCCTCTTCCAGTGCCTTAACACCCTCATAGTAAAGAATTTCTTCCTAATGTCTAATGTAAATCTACCCTCTTTTAGTTTAAAATAGAGTCCCTCCCCAACTTTCCTGTAGGCCTCCTTTAAATACTGGAAGGCTGCTATAAGGTCTCCCTGGTGCTTTCTCTTCTCCAGGCTGAACAACAAGAGCTCTCAGCCTTTCTTCGCATGAGAAGTGCTCCAGCCCTCTGATCATCCTCGTGGCGCTCCTCTGGACCCACTCCAACAGGTCCATGCCCTTCTTGTGCTGGGAGCCCCAGAGCTGAATGTAGTACTCCAGGTGGGGTCTCACAAGAGTGGATTGAGGGGGAGAATCACCTCCCTCAACCTCCCTAGATTCCCTAGGGACAGCCCTCAGCATGTCCAGCTTCCTTCAGAAACCAGTCTGTTTCACCAGCAATTTCTGCCACACAACAGATATGCTGGTAGGAAAAGGAGCCCTAACCCTACAGTCAGTCCTGAACACTGTTACTCGTAGAAGAAACACAAAACAAGCACTGTACAAGTATCCATTCAAGCTCTGCTCCCACAAGACAAAGCCATTGGCTTCAACAGAAAGTTCACTCTCATCAAAGGCAAAAGCTGTATTTATCAGACTAGTGCCATACACACAGGAACACTTTTATACCAAGCACTTCCTGGCGATGCTTTTCAAGGAGAGCTGAAGCAGAAGTCAGTACACATTTACCTCCTCAAATCCCAAACAGCACAAGGATGGTGAGAGAGGAGATAAGAAGGACTAAGACACAGAGAGTCACAGTCTCTGTCTTGTTCTCAGGGATTCATCCCATAGAGGAGGGAGGGAACAGGACCAGAGAAGTTACATGTACCACTAGAAAGACTGGATTTGAATGCTTCCCTGGGAATTGCCTAGGTATCTACTGTTCACACTAAGATAATACTTCTCGGGGTTATTTTTCAGCTCTTTCCTGGGATTAGCTCCAAGAACATTACTGGCATGCTTGCAGAAAGCAGACTCATAATTGGAATAACCTGAACCCACAGGGAAATCAAGAGACCTTATTTGTGCAGCACTTAAGGCACTCCTACAACTACCAGGGAATTCACCTCCATACAATGTAGCTGTCAGGGGCCTCTCCCCTGGGTAAAAAATGCACTCTCTCACTCCAAGCTTTGAGAACAGCTCACATAATGCCAGGGGCTGCCAGAGCGAGCTCTGCGGCTCCAATAAAGTGTTTGGGTAGCTGTGAAGGAGGAGGCCCATGCACAGTCCTCCTGCTGAGCCTGACGGGTCAGCCTATCCAGGACCCAGCCGTGCAGCAGACAGCAGGCAGTCAGCCTGCAGCGAGCGACGTGCAGACCTGTCACACTCACTACACGCGTTTCCATGCCTGCACAGGATCAGATGCAGCACCTCAGGGAGGCCGAACCTCGCTCAGCCAGGAAAGGGTGCCTGTGGACAGATCAAAGCACGCCCCAGCACCGGTGCCACTGCCTGTAACAGCCGCCCAAGGCCCGTCAGCCCGCGGGCACGCCTGGCCTCAACTACAAAGGGGGGCAAGAATCTGCCAGACGGGGGCGGTGCGGGCAGGGCCACGCGAGCAGCCCGCAGTGCCGCCGACCCGCCGCGGCCTGCAGCCCCGCAGCCTGCCCAGCAGCCCCACGTCCCCCCAGCGCCGCCAGCCCACCTGCGCCCGCCCCCCGCACAACCACAGCCTGGCCCCCGAGCCCCGCCGCG
>VXAL01009636.1:69874-130993 GCA_013399475.1 Chauna torquata | reverse complement strand
GGTGCGGGCCTGTCCCGCTCCCGGCCCCGCTCCCGGCGCTCGGCGCGATGCAGCTGCGGCACGTGCGGACCCTGCTAGCCCCACAGGTCGGGCCGGGCCGGGCCGGGGGGCGCTGGGGGCGCGGCGGCGCCTGAGGCTGTGTGTGTCTTGCAGGACGGGACTGCGCGGGTGACCTGCATGGCCTGGTCGGCCAACAGCGGCCGCTTCGCCGTGTGCACCGCAGACCGGGTGGTGCTGCTGTACGATGAGCATGGCGAGCGGCGCGACAAGTTCTCCACCAAGCCCGCCGACGCCAAGGTGAGGGCCCAGGCCCAGGCTGCTGCCAGCGGGGCTTGTCGCAGCTGGGACGTGGTCCGTGGGTTGGTGCACGTGTGCTTGGGGCGTGCCAGCCTTCCCCTGTGGCTCAGGCTCCCTTCCTGTCCACAGTACGGCAGGAAGAGCTACGTGGTCAAAGGCATGGCATTCTCCCCGGACTCCACCAAAATCGCCATTGGCCAAACGGACAACATTGTCTATGTCTACAGGATTGGAGAGGAGTGGTGAGTCTGGTGGTGGGGTGTCCAGTGCTGCACCCATGAGAAGGGAGCGGTGCTCTCCTTTTTGTACAGCACGCTTTCTGGGTCCTGGTGCAGGTCTGCATCCAGGCTTGGTACTTAGTACATACTGTGGTGCACATCATCTAATCTGCAATGAATCACTCGGATATTTCCATGGTGAGCAACAGATAGGGTTTCCTTGAACACAGTCTTTGTGGAACCTGGTGGGAGCATGTGTCAGCTTCTGTGGAGCTGCAGCTGTAAAGCCTATGCTGCTGTCCTCTGTTTCACAGATGTGGAACTGAGGCACATATCTGCCTCACTTCAGCCTCATTTGCTGGTGTGTGTTGTGCTAAAGCTGCTCAGAAAGGCATGTCACCAAAATTTTGGAAGCTCAGAGAATTCCCATATTTTCCCATAGCCTTAGTTTTGCAAAATGCAGAACCATTTTTTTTTTTTAAATTTTCTGCCTAAAATTGTCTTGTGGTAGACCACCAGTGTATAAAACTCAAATGACTTGTGTTTCGCAATATTAAAATGGACTGAATACAAACAGTAGGGTAGCCAGAATAAGCAGTTTTACCAGCTTCACCAGCAGTCATTTTTGTCTCCCTTTTTCTGCAGGGGTGACAAGAAGGTGATATGCAACAAGTTCATCCAAATGGTGAGACCCACACTCTTGTTTAACTCCATTTTCTACAGCAGATGTGGGATAAAGACAATTGAATGTCTCTGCTCATACTCAGAGGCATAGTTGGCCAAACTGCCAGTGGTATTTGATCACCCAAAGACACAGGTAGATCCTAAGAATCTCTAAATTTTGAGATATGTATACTGTCCAAGCTTGAAAGGCCTCATAATGCTTGGGTATGACAACACTTAATTGTTGAATGATCAATGCAGTCAATTACAAAACTTCAGGGACTACTCTTCATATCAGCGGACAGAATGTTTTTAAGTGATTTGAAAGGGAGAAATAGGAGAGACTCTGAGCCCAGCTATTTTTCACAGGTCAGCAGCTCTAAGCATTTCTGCAGCTGATCATAGATCAAACGTTTGCTGTATCCCATCTATTGATCCCTCCAGCAGAGCAATACTGGTGCCTCACTGTGACCAGAACTAGAAGAAAAGCTGTGCATCAATTCCCAGCCAGACACCATTGCTTATTCCTACCTCCTCCTGTCCTTGAAGCTCAGTTCATGGGCCCCCTCAGGTGGAAAAGCAACTGGCACTGCATTTGGTTGTACCATTGATGCTTTCTTATGTTATTCCCGGTAGCAGTTCATCTGCTGACACCCAGAGTAAATCAGTTCTCTGAAGTAATAATGAAATAGTAAAGGGATGGAGGAGGTTGTGTAGTAATGTAGGCACAGTATGGGAAGAACAGAGGATGGTGACTGGATAGACTGATAGCCTGTTTTGATAGTTCAGTCAAGAGTTCCTTTAATAATGCCTAAGACTAGAAACAGGACATTTGTATCATTAGGTCTGCATTACATCAATTCACTTTGGTACAGTTGAAGATATTATGCCTGTCTGCTTTTTCCAGGAAGAGTGTTTCTCACCCTTCAGGAAGGGTAGAAAAACAGTGAGTGATTGCCTGGGTAGCCATGTTTCACAGCCCAGTATGTTGAGGTAAACAGATAACAATTTCAGTTAGTAGTCCAAACTGTGAACTGCATTGTCTGAGTGATAATTCACAGTTCGTTTTGAATTCCATTGTGGCAGTTGAAATCACCGCACCTGCACAGCTTGGGATACTACTCTTGTCAGCTGCTTTAGTCAAAACCAGTAGGGATTGTGAAAACACATGCTGCGTGTGTGCTTAAAACCTATGCCAAGCACTCCTAGTTACAAGACAGACAAATTCACTGCAATAAATTGATGGCCATTTGACCAAGAAATCTCAGTAAAGCTAGAGTAAAGCTAGACTACTAGAACTGTAATTTATTGTTCTGGACATGTCCACTTTATAACAGCCTGTGGATGTCTATTAGATGTAGATGCTGAGTCATAAGTGAGAGTATGGGAGATGGTTAATATACTTAGCCTTAAAGTTGCTTTAACTGTTTTTAAACTGTGCAAGAACTTGTTTCTCTTTTTTTTTTTTCCCCAACATGTACTCCTTACATATGATCTTTTTTACCTTTTGTTGATATATTTAATTTTTGGGATTTCCTACAATAACCTGTTCATCTTTATTTCCTTCATCATATTTCATACTTCTAAGCTGCAAGTGTTTGTCAAAGGTTCAGCTTTCTGTTTGTGTCTCAGAAATTTCTGTGAATTCAGCTGAAACGCTGTCAAGAGTGTAATTGAACTTACATATGTGTTTTGTATATGGATGTGGCTGGCAAGAGCACAACCTTTTGTAAAGAGGTGTTACAACTACAGGAACTGGAACATAAGAAGAGGTGACTTAAAAAAAAAGAAAGGAAGTCTCAAGAAGCCCATGTAATGCAGAGGGCAGAGGTTTGTAGGAGAGGACAGAGACATGTCAGGAGTCCCCACTGTAATCTTCAGCTAAGTTAAGTACAAACCTTCTTTAATAAGTGACTCAAGATTGTGGACACCTCATTCTGAAGTAGGAATTCAAATTCTGGAGTAAGTCTAGTGTGTTCTTTTTAAATCTCTAGTTTGTCAGTGTCAGACACTGGGTACTAGAATCGGTACTGCGATTCATTTACTTTTACATAGACTTCCAAGGTGTGGGTAGGAGTGTCCCCTTTAACCTTACTGTGTTTTGTTGCAATGCCATTGCTCTAGGGTAGACATCTAATCTCCCCTTTTGCTCAGTGCAGTGCATCCTACATGACTGGGTCTCTGTCCTGAACAATGCCGTTTGCTTCAAATTCACGTGGATGTCTTTTGCGTGTCTTTTGCGTTGCCATTCCATGGCAGTTGCTGTATTTCACTTTTGCAAAAACTGTTTAAAGGGCATCTTCTATCTGTTTCTGATGGCATTTCCCCTATCCCCTTTTACTGTAAGACTCAGAACATGCTTGGAACAAAGAGCAGCCCCTAACCTCTGTTGAAAAATTTGGAAAGCTAAGATAAAATTTTCTGCCTCATGGAAGACCTGAACAAGTCAGTGGATCTGCCTAGCAGTTTGCTGTTCCCCAGCCACCATTTCTGTTCTCCAGCCACCGGCAGAGGGGAAAGGTTGCTAGGTAATCTCTGCACTCTGTCACAAGTTTATAGACAATAGCCTGTGCATGGAGCTCTGGGCTCTCAGGCAATTGCTGGAAAAACATGGAGGGATGCTGAGGACTCTTTCTGTGGATAGTCCTCCCGTCGCACATGGTGTGAAAAAGGGGAGAAAACTGGGGCAGGCAGCCACAGCGATTGGCTCTTCAGGTGCCCAGGAGAATGGACACACAGCTCCTTGTATTGTCATCTCTCCATTCTTTACAGACAACCCAAGAGAAGACAGTGTGTCCTGGAAACACTGCTGCAAGTATCTCTCAGCAAGATTCACAAACTTATTAAGGGTAATTTGCGGCTTTGCAGGCAGCAGTGTGTTCCTATAATGACACGTTACAAATGCCTCGTAGCTGTGACCTGGTTACATTATAGCATATGAGATAAGATTTGCTTGTTACCAGCCAAAGGAGTTTTTGCTTTTTCCTTATGGTTCATTATTTTATGGTGCATCATTACCCCAAGATTCCTTATTAACCAAAATATGAAGTGTGCAGAATTCAGTCAAAATGCACAGTTTCCATGTGTTCGAAGACCTCAGGTTTGTAGTTTCAGTCAGGCTATCTCCTTGGTCTTTTTAGTGTTCTGCTTCTCTAGTTCAGCCTGTGTCAGAGAGCACTCTGCCTGGTAGGTCTCTCAAGGGTTGTCCTGAGGTTGATGTAAGTGTCTGGAAAAGGCAAAGATACTACAAATTCCTCGCATGGAAAGCCCATCTGTATGAGGAAATGCAGTGCAATGACTAGTTTTTTTTACCTTCAGGAGCAAACGTCAACCAGCTGCCCTAGGCCTTACAGCCTGTTGCCATCACACTATGACTCCCACTTTCTCCATGATACTAGAGGAGTTCGCTGCTGTGTAGGCCCCTGAAGATGCCAGTAAGAGTTAAGAGGGGTCATCTTCCTGGGCTAAATCCCCAGAACATGTCTGTGCCAGGCCTTCTCAGCTGCCTCACAGGTGAAGGGCAACCTCAGCCTCTGGATTGAAAGCCTACATCTCAGGTTCATGTCATGGCCTGCTAGTGAGGCCGACCACTTTGACTGCTCCTGCCCAGGCTCAGGAGGGGGATGAATGTTATTCTGTTGCTCTGACAGTAAGTGAAGAAAGCTGTTGGTCAGCCTTTGTTTCTCTGTGGTTGACCTGCTGCACTGAGTGATCGTGACGCTGGAATAGAATGTCATGAGGAAAAGAGAGCAAGAAGGGTTTGGTATCTGCTTGTCCCTTTCTTGAACATTATGGTTATACCAGGTGGGGATATCAGTAGTCTCACTGGAGACTCCTTTCGTTGTTTATCACTTGCTGCTTGAGTATGCTGGCAATGACTAGCGCTGCTTCCTGTTCCTCTAGCTATCCTTTGCTGCAGCACCTGGCTGACAGCCTGATGGGAGGCTGCTTGTCTCTCACAAAGTTTAAATGCTGTGCACAGCACGTGTACAGTTTTTGTATTCTAAGTTAGTGGTTCATTTCTATTTTCTTTTTCCTCTCATTTATCCTATGCCTTTTCTACCATTTCTATCATAATAATTCCTTTATTTTTCTAATGCTATCTGTGTAGTTTATTATCAGTCTTTCCTTGATGGGTTAGATTTTCTCCAGTCAATATGAGAGAGAATCTATTAGACCCTTTCCCTCTCCTGCAATTTGCAAAACCTTCTGGGCACTCTTGTGCATCTTTTGAATACAGTGACACTATTCTGCTCTGCTGACAAGCAAGGCATCGTGCTAGAGGGTCAGGATGAGTGTCTGCAGGTTCGACTTCCTTACACTAGTAGCTGAGCATGTTAGCACTTTGTGAGGCTTGTTTCTAAGCTCACACTAGGCTGCTTGTGGCTGTGTTAGACTGAAAATAATGGTTTGGCAGATAATGAGGGAAATATATAGATATCTGGGAAACAGGAACAATAAAAGATGCATCTTGGTGTTTGGTTGGACGTGTAAATTATGAGCAGCTTAAGCATCCAGGGACATTTTGATATCTGATTGTTGTTGTGTTTGCTGATGTGAATGGTAAGAGTGGGGGAGGGTAGGTGAGATGAATAAATGAGGGTGTATATATATCTAAAGCGGGCCCAGATGCTTAAAAAGGAACAGATGAGCCAATCAAGCTGGTGCTGGTGGCACAATGCCAAACACCAGGGTAACAGAGCCTTCTTATTGACTGAAATTTTTCAGTTTAAATGTGAAGTGGTTCCATTAACTCTCTTGTCTCTGTCTTACAGTTAGGTTTCATGCTCAGCTTTATTCACCCTGAGCCCCCACCTTGGATTTTGAGAATCCCTTTGATTTGGATTTAATGAACCCATTTCTACCTGATGTACTTGGTAGCATCTGATAACCATCTTGCTTGTAAATGAAAGAATGTAAATAAGCACTATTTGTGATTCAGCAAATGAAGATCCTCAGATATTCTCATATAGGTTACAAAATTAGCAGAGTAAAATTATTTTTCTGTTTTATATTTGTTGTTGCAAAAAAAAAATCTTTTAAAATAGCTGTGATTTTATATATTCAGCAACATCTGGAAAACCACACATGATCAATGAGCAGTCCTCTCAGAAGAGCATCTATGCTGAACAACAACTGATATAAATTTGATGCTCTGCTTTAGCTCTTTTCAGCCTCTTGCTTACCCTAGCTCACGGTTACCTAGTTCAAGCTTCAGTATAGAGGGTCTTAATCCCACTTTAAGGTCCATCTCAACGCCCCCATCTCTTCTCTTTCGTGGTTTGAGTGGTCTTACTGTTCATGAGGTGTCTTACATAGCCGTGGGGCAAGAAGCTTTCTAATAAGGGTGGGGCTCTTATCTCTCGTTTTAATTCCTCCTTGGCAGAGTGCCGTGACCTGCTTATCGTGGCCAGCGGAGAATATCATTGTCTTTGGTCTTGCTGAAGGAAAGGTAGAGAAACTTATTTGCCTGATTTTCTTTTCCATGCAGGGGCTACGAGAGCCTGCAAGCACCTGGGCTGCAGGGTAGGAACCATTACTCTGTGGGCTTAGGGCGCTGATCAGCAACAAGGGGTTTACACCATTGGCTTGAATTTTCTGGTTTGGGTTCCCAGTTATTCTTTGGAGGTTCTACTGGATCCTTTGGTCCTTTTCCTGAGCCTTCCTGGAAATGCGGAAGTGTGACTGCAGCTCCAACTTTTCCACTTGTTCTCCAGCCTACCAGAAAACAATGAGCTTCCTATTATTTCTGGTGCTGCTTATGGACTGGGAAACCTCTGGGGATATTACACTGTGGGAAATCTACAGTTCTGTCTGGGAACAGAAGCAACATTGATCAGATTCTCTTTCTCAGGTTCGTTTAGCAAATACAAAGAACAACAAGTCTTCCACCATTTATGGGACAGATTCCTATGTGGTCTCGCTAACTTCCAAGTGAGTATGGCATTGCTTTAAGCTGCACTGCTTTGGCTCAGTCTCCTATCCAGCTATTGGCCCTGGCAGAACTTGTGGCAGTATGGGAGGTTGTCAGAGTGTCTTTCTGCTGTCAGTTCTTGTCAAGATGGTAAAATTCAGTGCTTTCCAGAAGGAATTTCTTTCTAAAATCTGACACCTGGCCACTCCACACTGGCCCATGCAGTTTGGCTGTCCCTAAACGCGTTTCAGGATGTAAGTGGCTTTGAGATTACTTGCATACATTGATTTGAATCCATGTCTTTATAAAAATTAAATTTGTCAACTTTGTCTAGCTAATCACTAATATTAGTCAAGTTTAAGGACTGAAAAAATAAAAATATTCTGCCACATTAAACTGTGACAAGGCTATAATTAGAAAAATAATCATAAAGTGCAGTTTTGAATTGTTTTAATTAGATTTCATTTTAAGTACTTTAGTATCATTTACCTAAAATATTTGATATGTCATGGTCCTAGCAGTGGGATTTTCACTACATGGTGTCATTCTGTTTTTAGAGTGCTGAACAAAAATGCTAGTCTAGGACTCTGACTTTCCACTGCTGACAGATCCCTCCAGAACCTGTCTTTGCATATATTTCAAAGGGTTTCCATTTTTAATTTCTCTCTTGTTTCCTCTCTTCCTCCACCTCCCTCTCTTCCTTTCTTTCTAGACCCCCTCCCCTTTCTGCCACATCTCTTCCCCCTCTTTCCTCCTCCCCTCTTCTCCCTCTCCCCAGTCTCCCTCCCCTCTCTCTCTTTTCCGCTTATTTCCAAACACAGTTCATGCTATTATTGATACGGTGTTAATGACAAATCTGGGATTACGATAGACAGAAGACAGTGTTAATAGAATTTATATTCTGTATATGAATTATCATTAGAAGTGTTCATTCTGTGTACATTACATTAAGCCTGTTTCCTCTTCCTTGCTCTCTTTTCCCTGCTTGTATAGAGAAGTACACAAGATATTAATGCTACAGATAATGGACTTAGTCCTGGAGTGTTTATCCAGATATTTTTTCTCCAACTTTCGTTGCTTTTAGGGATTACCGGTGTCACAATATCCAGCCTCACTTCTAGGGTAGTTTCAATGAAAGGATTGTTTAATACACTTTGCTATAAGAAATTGTGTGCATAGCGATTATTCCACTTAAGGTTCCTTAGCCTCTCTGTGTTTTGGTAATATAGTAGGTTGGTTATTGTGATTTTATATGATGAAGATACTTAATTGGCCACTCTCATCTATCCATACGTTTGTCTGCTTTGTTTTTACAGACACTGATACAGGTACTAGATCTTGTGCTCACCACCCAACTTGTCTTTAGTGAAGGTTCCTTTGATGAGAAACATCAGCGATATCCCCGGGACTGGCTTTTCTGGGCAGGGATAGGAAAAAAAAGGGTGCAAGTCTTACTGCAACTTTGCATCTGTTTCTTTGCAGTGTGTCGGGGAAGGGAATCCTGTCTGGCCATGCAGATGGAACCATAGTACGCTTCTTCTTTGATGATGAGGGCTCAGGTGAATCACAGGTATCAAAGATATTTCTTCAGTGAGCAAAATTTGTGTTTGCACAGTGTACTCTCCAGCTCAAGAGCTCTGTAAAGTGATGAGGTTGTGAAGGGAGTGCAAGTCTGGAGAGGAGCTGCAGCCTGTGCTGGCTAGCATAGGTTTTATGGAGCATTGATGAAGGTGGAGCAATGACTGGTTGCTTTGAACTACACTGAGTGTGGTAGTAAGAGAGGAAGTTACCTTTTTGTGTATGAGACATGAGGCTTTTCAGATGTCTGGAAAGATCTGATGTTAGAGTGTCCAGGAGAATGATATTCGAATGGATAGGGTTCCAGGGAACAAGTACTATCTTCTTCTCATTAAGTGAGGTGTAGTTATACCAGTTAACCCTGAATCCCATATTCACATTGTGTCTGTGAACAGGATACTCTAGGCACCCAGCATTTCTCATGAACCTCCTACTCCTTCCTGAAAGGAGTAGTCTCTGTGCTTTAAGCTGTGATGAAGAAATGCTGTTCCCACTCAGATCTTTTCCCTCTGACTGAAGCAGTTTGAGCATGTCTGCCCTCTAGCATAATAAGCTGAAGGCCTCGTATATACTCTGCTAGGTTAAGAATGCATCCCAGTCTGGTTAATGGTACTGCTACTGGTTACTGACATCAGGAATCTTCTCTCCTAGTTGAAGGAATGGAATGGTTCTTACATCTCTCAGTTCTGGTTTCTGTCTGCCTTCCTACAGCCTAAGACATGCAGACAAAACAACACCCATGAACTGGACTTTACAGAATGGCATCATACTGGTCTCATTGTGATAGACTACAGAGACCAGTTGAGGGCTAAAGCCAATGATGTTTTCAAGATGTTCTCTCTTGTCTAATGTAGGGTAAGTTGGTGACACATCCCTGTCCTCCTTATGCCCTTGCCTGGGCTTTGAACAGCATTGTGGCTGCAGGATGTGATAAGAAGATTGTAGCTTATGGCAAGGAGGGCGATGTGATTCAAACCTTTGACTATAGCCAGGACACCTCAGAGAAGGAATTCACCACAGCAGCTGCCAGTCCTGGTGGCCAGGCTGTTGTCATTGGAAGCTATGATAGGTATGGTCCCTGTTGGTAAAGTGTGCATGTTGGTAGAGTCTCCCCTTTATAGTGCTTTCTCCTTCAACCATGTGCATTTTTTCATGTTTTTCATCTGTTCTCACAGGCTAAGGGTTCTGAACTGGAGCCCATGCCGGAGTGCCTGGGAGGAAGCCAAACCCAAAGAAATAGCTAACCTCTACACCATCACAGCTCTAGCATGGAAGAGGGATGGTTCAAGGATCTGTGCGGTTTGTATCATCAGTTAGTAGCCTTGAGCCCACTAGTCACGTGCCAGGCATAGTCTCATGCATTCTCCTGAGAAAAAAGTGATGTGGTACAGAGAGGGCTTGTGAGAGTGGTCACACCATCACCTGGGAGTGTGATGCAAGGTGCCTAGGCTGAGACCTTGTGAACTGAAGTCAGACACTGCTGAAGTCAGATATGCAATGTGCTCAGTAACAGGACGAAAGGCAAAGCGCACAAACCAAAACACAAAAGGTTCCATCTGGACATCAGGAAACACTTCTTTACTGTGCAGGTGATGGCAATGGAGCAGGTTGCCCAGAGGGGTTCTGGAATCATCCTACCTGGAGATCTTCAAAAGCCATCTGGACATGGTCCTTTGCTTGAGCAGAGCGGTTGGACCTGATGATCTCCAGACGTCCTTTCCAGTCTCAGCCATTCTGTGATATGTGCAGTGAACCTGGAAAATATCATGGATGGTTGTGTAATGGCTCATTGGCAGCAACAGTCCCCCTTTTTTGGCAGACGCATACTAAGGTCAGCATAGCTTATCTAGAGCAGTCTCATGAGCATTCTTTCCTCTGAGCACCAGTTCCAGAAAAACTGAACTGTTCCTTGTGCTCTATGTGGTATGTTTTCAGTTCAGAGTTGTCTTTTTTCTGCTTCCAGCCTATGGGCCTTGGTCTGCCTTTCTCTATTACATTAAATAACTCTTTAAAGCTCTTTAAATTAGTCTTTCTTTAAATGTTTCTGTATTAAGTTAAATAGCTCCCTACATTATTTAAAGAATTTTAAAGAGATTGCTCTTTACAACTTTTTTGATAGTTTTTACATCTTTTTGTGTTCAACAAAATCAAGAATCCTTAAAATATTTTCAAACAGAATTAATTGAACAGGAACAAATACTTGCAGGGAAGGGGGCAAGGGATAGATGAGTAGTGAAAGTAGTGAAAGGAGTGAGGATGTTAAAAAGAAAGCGATAAAGGTGGAAAGATTCTGTTGGAAAGGAGGAGAGTTTGGGAGGCTACAAGAGGGAGAAGTGGGAAATGGAGAGGGATGATGGGGAACATGAGGATAAAGGTGATTTTTAACCCTTTTTCTTCCTTTGCCATGTATGTGCCAGTATTTGGTGAGCTCCGTTTCTCTGAGAACTTTTCCGTTTTTCTGTTCTTTCAAGAAAGTCAAGATAGGACTGATCCTTATTTGTCTGGGGGCTTGAGCCTCATTCCCCAGAGGAGCCAGGATCTGTGGGTTTCTGTCACACCTCTGATCTTGTGAGTAGGTTCTGGAATACCTCTCCTTAAAAGAATTCACTGACTGTGTGCAGTGTGTTTGTTTCCCCAGGGCACTCTGTGTGGAGGAGTTGAACAATTTGACTGCTGTCTTCGCAGAAGCATTTACAAAAATAAATTTGAAATGACGTATGTGGGACCAAGCCAGGTAAGAGAATATCCAATAAGGTAATGTCTCTTGGTGAAAAGGAAATGTTCACTAAAACTAGAAACGTTTGGAGTTCTTGGTGTTGTCAGCTTTCGTGTCCATAATCTGTCTCCAGTCCTTGTTCCAACCATTCAGATTCCTTATAATCAGCTGAGAGAACCCTGTAAATTCTGTAGTTAGCTTCAGCCCCAGTACAACTATACTTGAAAGAGTTAAGAGTGCTGGTGTATTTCTCTGAGTCCATTTAGCTCATTCCCTCTTCCCTTCAAAGTAGTTACATTTCCTTGAAAAATATGCACCAAAATCAGCACAGCAAGTTACCAAAGTATTTTAGGTACACATTTGCACCTACAGTTTGTCTGCAGCAACTTGTTGGAAAGGACATAGGGAATATTCCAGGGACAGGGTCAAGTCTGGGTGGAAATTTGATAGGAGCAAAGACAATGAAGTTTATTTCCTAGCTTGGGAATTTGTGTGGGATATGTCAGTACAAAATACAGGCTCCATAAATGGTTTAATTTCAGCCAACCTTACCTGGTTCAAAATCAGGTAGTAAGTGTGCACTAGCAGTGTAGGCAACATTCTGTAGTCAGTGGCAAGAGAGCAGGACTCCTAAAGGATGACTCATCCTTGGGAGACTGAGTAGTCCTCCATTGAGGCTAAAAACTTCAAAATGGCAGAAGCAAGAGTCCCACACTTCTACTACAGTGGTTGTCCAGTACAAAAGTAATGGTAAGGTTTCTTTAAAAAACAGAGTGAAATGATGTGAGGGAATATGTAAATACCCAAATATCATCTGTTACATAATCTTCCATAGGACAAGAAGTCTGTGTTCTTCCTATGTGCATGGAAAGAGGGCCTCATATTTTATTTTTCCCACTTTCTATAGGTCATTGTGAAGAACCTATCAACGGGAACTCATGTTGTGTTGAAATCCCACTATGGTTATGAGATTGATGAGGTGAAGATCGTAGGCAAAGATAGATATCTGGTGGCCCGTACCTCAGACACGTTACTGCTGGGTGACATCAGCTCCAACAAGCTCAGTGAGGTAATGGAAAATCTATGACATTTCATGAGTGTCAAATGCTTAACTTTGCAACTCACAGAACATGTTTTCTGCATGGGAACAATACATTTCTTTTCAAAGAATCATAGAATAATTTAGGTTGGAAGGGACATTGGGAGGTCTCCTATCAAATGTCTTACCCAAAGGAGGGTCGACGTTAAATTCAGGTGTGATGGCTCAGGGCTTTATCCTGAGACAGGTCTTGAAAACCTTCAAGGATGGAGATTCCACAGTCCATCAGGTTTCCTGTTCCAATCGTTTACCGTCCTCATGGGGAAAAGCTTTTTTCCTATGTCATGTTGGAATCTGGTTGTTTTAATTTATGACTGTTCCTTACCCTTCCACTGTGCATCTGCCAAAAAAAACCATGGCTTCATCTTCTTAGATGTCTCCCAAGGTTTCCCTTCTCCACGATGAAGAAGCCCAATTCCCTCAGCCTCTACTCAGAGTGCGAGTGCTCCAGCTCCAAACACCATGATGACCTTCTCCTGAATTTTCTCCAGTTTATCAATGTCTTCAATGTCTTGTACTGGGGAGGTAGGGGAGGAGGGCAAAACTGAATGCTGTACATCTGCACATTCCAGATGTGAAAGTAGGAATCTTACCATGCTTTTTCTTTAAAAAAAAAAAAAAAAATCCATTCAAGATTGCAGTACCTCAGCTTATGCCAGTACAGAGCAATCCAGACAAAACTGTCCAACAGCATGAGCCTCATGGTGTGCAGAGTGATGAGACTATGTGCCAAGCCAGGAAAACCTGGGAAGTAAGTTAGTGTCTGGCAAATGTATTAACTAGGCCCAAGGACATTTTTGCTTTGTTTGCAAGGGTATATACTTCTAATGAGGCCAATGGTGTGCTAATCAGTCTAGCTGGGAGCAGTAGTTCCTGACTATAGATTCGAGTTGGAAGATAGTGCTGCTTGGTAATCCAACTGAAAACCTGGTCAGACTAAATCTCTATACCATACTGCACAGAGGACTTTATTTCACTTGCACAGCTATAATAACTTCTTAAAAAGAGTAGGGTTGTGAGTAGTCTGTTTACCATCTTGCTGTCCCACTGGAGTTTTGTTGAGGCAGTGACTTTTAGCTCTAGCTCAAGGAGGGAAAAGGACAGCTGCAGCCTTGGCTTTCAGTTTTCTGCCTCTCTGACCACTTGCCTCTTGTCATTACAGTAACTAGTGCATTACCCAGTGTTCTCAAATTCTGGATCAGCTGGTTCCTCACTGGCACTATGCTGATTAGTCATTGCTAACATGACCCCACACAAGGGTGCAAAAGAGGAGGATTTCAGCTGCACGTGGTGTGGAGATTCAGTCCCCACAAATGGTAGCACTGATTCTGTGCAGAAGGTTTACTGAGGCAAAGTTGTTGGGGTTGCTTTTTATATTAACGTTAGTCTGGAGGAAGGTGGAGAGATGCTGTGAAAGAATAGGCTAGAGGGAATACACTGGTCACACACAGGGCTTTTGTTCAGAAGCCAAACAGATGCTACGCAAAGAGAACAGCACTCTGAAGCAGAGGTAGTCAAAAAAAAGGAGAGGGAAGTGGGGAATTTGCAGGCTGGGAATGACTGAACAACAGTGTTAACAGCTGGACTGCTGGAACATGATCCCTTGTGCAGTGTAATTCTTGCTATCTGTCCTGGGAGTTGAGAGCTGGACCACAGACCACAATGCCTGCAACCTGGTCCCCTGCAAAAGCTGTCAGCCTTGACTGCTCGCTCCATGCTATTGCATTGTAGGTAGCCTGGCAAGGATCTGGAGGGAATGAGAAGTTCTTCTTCGACAATGAGAATGTAAGTTGGATGGGACACGATGCTACCCGTGAATGGTGAGTGTGCACTGGCAGAAAAAGTGTCTACTGCATTTCTGGAAAGTCCTGGTTTTCGTCTGTTTCCTGGACTTACCCTCTCAGTGCACATCCTGATCTGCTTCCTCCCCATACTTGCCTTTTCCACATGCCAGGTACAAAGCAAATCCAGTGTGAGGACTGTATAAGTCATAACCATGTAAGAGAGAGGAGCAATAAAAGAACAACAGCCAGAGAGGATGTTAGAGGTACAGAAAACAGGATGTGTTAACTATTCTGGAACCTGTGCTTTTTGGCAAGGCAGGAAGATTTGGAGAAGTTGAGGTGTATCAGTCATATAGCTCTCGGGTGACAGCTTGGCTCCTCCTGCAAGACTGTTAGGCCCAGGACTAAAATCCTGAGCCCTGAGGAAAAGCTGGCAGATAAAACAGGAAGACAAGAACAGTTTCTTGCTCATCCCAGTGGGTTTGAATTTAGACTTGTGTGCAGCAGAGTCCTTTTCTGCTCACCTCACTGGTAGGTATTTGTGCTTACCTTGCTTTTCTGTAAGAGTGCATTCCCTTCTGTCCTCCAGGTCTGCATGATCTTTAATGCAGGGGAGCTGACACTGGTGGAATATGGAAGCAATGACATTCTGGGATCTGTCCGCACAGAGTTCATGAACCCTCATCTTGTCAGGCAAGTGTCAAACGGCCTGTGTGGCTAGTACAGACATTTTGTGGGACTGACCTCGCATATACACACTTAGAAGTGTACCACTCTATAGAACACAGCTCCCAGACACTGGAACCTGACAGCACATTGCTGAATGTTTTATGAGTAATCTTCATCTGGCAGTGACCAAAGGTGGGGTTTGATTGCTCAGTTACAATTAATGGTTCTAAAGTTTTAGAAGCACAAGAGCCCATTTTCCTCTGATATGTGCTTATTGAAGCCTGACTTTGGCTATTGCCTGAAGAGGAATCTCTGCATGTACTTGGGCATCATTGTATCCATCTGGTCCCAGTACAGCATTACTGGGGACTCTAGATGTGAGTGCAACCTCCTCTGTCTCTCTGAAATACCATACTCCCTTTTCTAATTCAAGAGGAGAGAAGGGAAGATCATGGTCTGCTCAGAGGTGGATGCATCATAACTACTTTACTATTGGGAACCCTGATTCCATATTGGCAGCTTCTGGAGTGAAACCATGAATCAGAAGCTTTGTTCTCATTTGAGGCAGCCACAGGTACTATGCCAGAGTCACAGGTCAGAGAACTACAAGAGGCTACATGTGCTTAGGGAAACTGCAAGTAAGTCTTGTAGATGCAAGATGGGATTCAGTCCTATGAATGTGGAGAGCAGTAAAGGTAACAGTAATCATTCCTTTCAAATAATAGTGTCCGTATCAACGAGAGACGGCAGAGAGGCATGGAGGAGAACAAAAGACTGGCTTATTTGATAGACATCAAGACTATAGCAACAGGTGAATGTAAACATCCCTCCCCTGTATTTTGCTAGCCTGCCCAATTACTTTGCACTTACTGTGCCAGGCAGCATATCCCTGAAGGCCCTCTTTGCATTCACTCTACCAGGCTGCAGATTCCTGAAGGCCCCCTTCACATTCACTCTGCCTGTCAGCAGATCACTAGACACCAGGCTGCCTTGTTTTTGTCAGGTTAGCTGCCTGGCTTGGGCACAGCTGTGGGGTGGCTCTGACTGTGTCCTGGACCCAAGGTTCTGTGCAGTTCAGCGTGGAGATGTTGCTGCCTGCACTGCTTGTGATCTCTGCATGCTCACAGAAGGGTAGAGGGTATTACTGCTGTTGATATGGCACCAAGATAAAATAAAAGTCTGCTTTTCATGTCACTGTGTGTTTGCCAGCGGGTCCTGCCGTATTTAGGTCCCAGATACCTGATCCCCATGTGACAGCACTGAATGTTCAGCACCTTGGGATACATTAGGTACTTACACTGTTTCTCCTCTTTCCTTACCAAGTGGACCTTGTAGGTGGCTACAATGCTGGCACTATCAACCACGACAGCAAGATTGATTGGCTGGAGCTGAATGAAACAGGCCACAAACTACTCTTCAGGGATAAGAAGATGAGGGTAAGGCTAGGCACATCTAGGGGAGTGTGGCAAGGTGGCACACCTGGGGAGAAGTAAAGAGATATGCCCGAGTGCAGGGAGGGAGATGAGAAGCACATGTGATGTACTCGTGAATTTTTGATCACTCCTTTAAGAAAGAAAGACCGTGTTCAGATTGCATGAGCTGGCAGCATTGCACATTTGGTTTTTATTCACAGCTAACTCTGAGGTTAGTTACCTGACGTCTTCCACCATCTCATTGCTCCTTAAAATACAAGTCATAGACTCTTTTGCTGTGAGATGGAGGCAAGTGGGTGAATCTCAGGATGAGGACCCTAGTGTTGCACTTAAACATGTCAATTCAAAAAGGTGTTCTCTGCAACAGCTTGGCTTATGTCTGTAAGATGAACTCTAATTCTCTAAAACAGCCTAGTCACAACCAAATAGCGTGTCCAGTATGGCCCTTGGCTTGTTCTAATTCCCAGACCGTGAGTGAGTGTTGTCTGGGAGAGTACTAGTGAGCCCAGGACAAAACTATGCCCAAAATCATAGCAGTTTCACACTACAGATTGTAATACGCAGATACTTACATCATGTTCTAGGCATGTTTAATTTATTTGTACAGATACAGCTGAAGAAGCTCATTACAGCAGGCAAGAAGATGTATTTATCAATTGTGTTACAGTTCCACCCAAGTCACTGTCAAGCCTTCTTCATTGTTATGAATGTAAGGCTCCTTGACTGCTTGACTTCATTTGCTCCTCTTCTAACGAGTGTCCAGAGAAGAATGCATGAACTTATTGACAATCACATAATTCACATCCAGAATTTCTATGAAGGTATCCCACATGCTGTGGCAGACCCCAGCCCTAGCACTGCAGCTCATCACAAGATAGTTTTAATTGCTCCAGAGTTCAGGTCCCGTTGGAGACTGTCAGTCTGCAGTAGAATATTTCCATGTTGGCTGTACCTCCTTAGTCCAAAGATGGATGAGGTATTATGTTCGTACATGCATATGTGTCGTAATCCCTGAGAATTTTCTCAGCCTCATCTCAGAAGGAACTCTGAATTCATCCCTCATTTCAGACAGGAGCCCCAGGCTTCTTACTGAGCTGCTCTTCCTTTGTCATTCTTGGCAGCTAAGATTGCATCAATGGTTTTAAGGGGTGCAAAGATACTTTCTTGCCTGGGAATCATAGATCTCCACTTAATTACCTGTCTGCTTGTTATCACTCACATACAGGCTGATTCATTGCTGCCGAACTTATCAGACCAGAACCCTCAACTTTGTAGCCAAAGATTCCAGTGCATACGTTTGGCACCTCACAAACTCATTACCACACAGACATTTCTCACAGGAGTGTGCTAGAAGTAGACTTTCTTGCACAAAGATGATAGTTGAACAGGGGCTCCTACAAGTGCTTTGTGATTACAGAAATATACGAGGAGCAGCCCACCAACATGGATTTGCAAAAAATATAATGCTTGCATCAGCGTTAGAGTGCCTCTCTAATCAAGATGCTCTTAACTCTCAGAAGCATTATTCCATGTCTGCAGCTTGTTAAAACACTACTTTTACATATTCAGTGTGGCAGTTTTACCCTGCTGGGCAGCTAAACTCCACCACAACTGCTCTCTCACTCCCGCTCCTCAAAAAAAAAAGGAGGGGAAGAAGAAAGTAGGATGGAAAGAAAAAAAACCTCATGGGTTGAGATAAGGATAATGTAATTAAAGGGGAAAGAAAGGGGGGAAAAAAACAACAAGCAAATGCTGCACAGAAGCAAAGAGAGAAAAATTCTGTACTTCCCATCAACGAGTGGTGTTCGGCCACATCCTGGGAAGCAGGGCCTCAATGCACGTAGCGGTTGTTCGGGAGGACAGACGTCTTCATAACGAGAGCCTCCCTTTCTCCTTCCCCTTTCCCAGCTTTTATTGCTGAATGTGACACCACATGGTATGGAATATCCCTTTGGTCGGTTCAGGTCAGCTGCTCTGGCGATGTCCCCTCCCAACTGCTGCTCACCCCCAGCCCACTGGGTTTGGGGGGTTTGGAGGGTCTGGGTGCTGTGCCAGCACGGCTCAGCAATAGACACAACACTGGTGTGGTGTCAGTGCTGGTCTAGCTGAGTGCAGAGCACAGCGCTGTATGGGCTGCTGTAGGGAAAGTTAACTCTATCCCAGCCAGACCCAGTACATTCATAAATGTATCAATCAAGAAAGAGCTTCACTACAAAGGAGACTGAATCATGGCCTATAGCAAGGGCTTCTGTTAGGGCTCTGTTGCACTAATACTCTTCAGAAAGGCACTAACAGTGACTGCGGCCTGCACTGGATGAAACAGGCTTCTATTTGTGAGTGATATGTAGATTTCTACAAGGTTATATATGTCCTATCATATGAGAAGAGAGAACTTTCCCAGCAACATAACATTTTATATTTATTTCTGCATTCTTGTTCAGTTTATATTTGGGTCCTCTAATTTACTGTCTCAACAAGAATCTCAGTGGTGTCACCAAGATTGCTGTTGCCTCTTCTGGCTTCTTTTCAGGCCTCTAAACAGGCTACATACTGCCGCCAGCCTAAGTCAGACAGTACCATGATTCTCCTAAACTATGTCCCACTCCAGTCAGTTTAGTACAGACTGAAAAACGTACTTTCTTGTTCTCTTCTGATTGGTATGTCATGAGGATCAACACAATTCTCTTTTCTTTTTCTCATCTTTACCAGGTGAAGCCAATTATGAGAAAGAACAAACACAGACGAGGACTTTTAAGTTACAAGGCATCATACATCTTTGTTATGCCATGTGTCAGGTTACACCTTCCAGATTGCCAAGTTTGTTTCAGGGCAGCACCCTCTCAGCTTATTGGCAACAGTTTTTGCAATAAGACTCTACCTAGGATGGACAGTTCAACCCAGAGCTGCAGAGGAAGGCCCTTCTTGGTCCCGCAGTCTGGTTGTATGAAGGACTTAAGAGACCGTTCTACTGTTTCAGCTCTGCAACCGAGAAGGAGCTGAAGTAGCACAAGGCATATTCTGATTTATACGTTTATGAACTTAGCAATATGGAGGGCAGGATCAGAGCATGCTGCTTAAAATATGGCAAGGGTTAAAAAGATCTTAAGTCTTTGATAGTAACGTATAAATAATAACAGTATGGAAATTTGAGCTACATGCCTTGGTAAATATTTGATTCGTGGTTGGTAATATCTGTTTACAAGATGCTTGCTCAGATGTTCTTACCATGTTCATGTGAACTAGCGCCCAGCCATGAGCCATGCTGAACCTTTTTCTCCTCTTTCCCATCTAGTTGCAGCTCTATGATATTGAAAGCAGCACAAAGACTACCATTTTGAACTATTGCTCCTATGTGCAGTGGGTCCCAGGCAGTGATGTGGTTGTGGCTCAGAGCAGAAACAACCTCTGCATTTGGTATAACATTGATGCTCCAGAGCGAGTCACCATGTTTCCTCTGAAGGTAAAACTCTGAAGACTTTGATTTACTCCCTGAGTTTCTTACTGTTCACGTGCGTGAGAATAGGTAGGATGGTATTGCAGAAGGGAGACAGAAGGGAACTGCTAGTTTCTCCTGGACAAAATATGAGTTCATCTGTCTCATATTGCTCTGCCAGAAATGCTCTGTGGCAGGCATTTCTGGCGGAACCTGGAGATAGGAGGAGCTGTTTGGTGGCTTTTTCCTTCCCTCTGGTGTGATAAGGACAATATCTGATAGGTATGAGCTCATTCAGCAGAGCTTTAATCAGGCAGAGCTGTCACAGCACTGTCCTCACATCCCTACTACCCCCACATACTCTAGGAGAACATGAGAGTGTTGATAGCTGGCACTTTTTTTAGGGGGATATTGTAGACTTGGAACGGAATGATGGAAAGACTGAAGTGATCGTATCCGAAGGGGTGAGCACTGTGTCCTACACCCTAGACGAAGGTCTCGTAGAGTTTGGAACTGCCATTGATGATGGGGATTATCACAGGTAAGTGCTAGATAAGCCACGTGGTTATGGCAGTTACCTCGCTTCACTTAGCAGACATCTGAGGGTAAGCTATCCATGAATTACATCAGCACAGCTGTCCGTGCTGAGTTGAAGTTTAGCCACTGAGCATGACGGTGGTGCCAGGAATGGCTGTAATGCAGTGGAGTCCTTCAGGAGTGAGTACTCACCTTTGTCATCCTCACAGCTCTGTGGTTTCAGACTGTGTGGCACAAGAGGCTGGCCAGTCTGACAAATTCACTGAACAGAGTTTGCACTTAACTGCAGTGCGTGTGTCTTCTGTAGCGGCCAGATGTGAAGTGGTACTTGAACACTCTTGCTGCTGCCCCTCCAGTGATGGTGACACTGTTTCATGGAAACATTCACGAACTGTGCAGAATAAAAACTGACTGTCCAAAGCAGTCATGATGGCCACCTGGGCAGGGCTGATGTTACCTGCATTTAAAATTTACTAGGGAAGAAAATTTCACACAGATCCCATTTGAGAAACTTCTCTGTATCAGGGACTTGCTTCAGATGCAACACTTTGGCCTTGTTTTTACACAGTCTTCTTCAGAACTCGTCACACCTGTGTGTTTTCAGTGCAGCTCTTGTTAGGAGGCTCTGGTCTCAGCCTAGGATTTTCCTCAGAGAGCTCTTCTGTTCTGCTACTGAAAGTCTGCAAATCTCTTTGTCTCAAGGGCTACTGTGTTTTTGGAGACACTGGAAATGTCAACAGAGACTGAAGCCATGTGGAAGACCTTAAGCAGACTGGCTTTGGAAGCTAGACAGCTGCACATTGCAGAGAGGTACAGGAGAAAGCTATAACATCTTTATGGCCTAAACACTCTCTTTGCTGGATCCCTCACAGAAAGCAGGGTCTAACTAAAGATGCGACTTTGTTTGTGGCCTGGGAAGTTCACTGCATTGGAGAACGAAGGGTTCTCTAACTGAAACACAGGAGGTTCCGGCTCAACGTGAGGCGGCACTTCTTTACTGTGAGGGTGACAGAGCACTGGAACAGGTTGCCCAGAGAGGTTGTGGAGTCTCCTTCTCTGGAGATATTCAAAGCCCGCCTGGATGCCATCCTGCGCAACGTGCTCTAGGTGATCCTGCTCGGCAGGGGGGTTGGACTAGATGATCTTCAGAGGTCCCTTCCAACCCTGCCCGTTCTGTGATTCTGTGATTCTATTCCAGGCAATGACTTTGCACGTTCATCCTAGACACTAATGATAGAACCGGGGACAGGAGAACGTCACTTTGTAGCATAAACTTTTGCTGATGGCAACTTAAAGCAGTGTAGTAGCAAGGTTTCAGGGATCTGATAGACATGGACAAATTCAGAGCGTATCTGAAGTGTAGGGAAGTGAAGCGTGGACGCTGGTCATGGCCATGGCTTCTCCCATAGAGCAGGGTTAGAGGGCACATCTGAACATAGTTGTTGGCAAAATCCTTCTCCTGAAGCAGGGCTACCCACTTCTCCATCTTGCACTGTGGGGTCTGCTACCCAGGTTCTGATTTTCTTGCCTTGAACCAAAGGTGCCAACAAACCTGTTAGTGACTAACTGCTTTGTTCTTCACAGGTGCTTTGCAGCTCTGGGTAATATGGCAAAGGCTCGATTTCTGCATGAAACCAACACTATTGCTGACCAGGCAGCTCAAGAGCATGTGAGTCAAACCTTTTCTGCTGTTCAGGGCAGCCACCTCACCATAACCGCTTGCATACACGTTATCTTCTGTGACCATGCCCCCCAGTATGCTGCTACAGGGCAGGACTTGGTCATGTAGAATCTGCTGACCTAATCCTTCATCCAGGCCTGCCAGATCCCTCTTCTGGCTAGCCATTGCATACTGTGCTGCTCCTGTCTTCTCACTTCTGTGGTTCTCATCTGTCTTCTTCAGTTTGTGTAATGACACAGACCTCACCTGCAATCACCTCCCTTGTACCACATCCAGAGCCTGTTCTTTCACCTAAGAAACTAACTGAGCTAACTGTGACTGTCTGCAGGGTGGGGATGGTACAGACCATTACTTGGTGCGTGCCCGCTTGGCCATGCTAGACAAGAACTACAAGCTGGCAGAGATGATCTTCCTGGAACAGGTGAGTAAAGGAACCAGGAGCAGAAAAGGTCTCACTTATTTCTGAGCAGAGAGATTTGTGCCCTGGTATGAAAGAGAGAAGAAAGAGGTTGCTTTTTCCTGGGAGAAAAGTTTTTGTCCTGGAATAGAAGGAGATATTCCTTGTTCCAAGGTGTAGGATTGCCCTGAGGTGCAGGAAGAGGGTGAGGGAGGATATCCATGTAATTGATGTATCCATCAATATCCATGTAAGGAGGATAGTTCACTTGTTCAAATGGTTTCTGCGCATCTAACCGTGCCTGTTGTGAGAGCTCAATGGCAATGTGTCTGCTTATGGACCCTTCGGGTTGACACTTTGCTCTTTTACACAGAATGCCACAGAGGAGGCCATGGACATGTACCAAGAGCTGCACATGTGGGATGAATGCATTGTAGTCGCTGAGGCCAAGGTACAGAATATAGCTGCACCAGACTGTGTTCTGGGCTTGCTTGGTAAGTCTCCTGGTTCAGAGTCCAATCAGACTCTAGGTGCTCTTCACCTAGCCTATCAGGACCTCACATCTGCTTGGAGAGGCTCCTAAAGAGACTCTGAGCCTGCCCTGAAGGTCTGCCATCTGATTCACTTCACTAAAGAGGTGAGGGTGTCATGCTGTCAGAAAGAGAGTCCAAAGCAGGTCATAGAATCAGGAGAACAAGGCACAGGAGTGGAGGCTTGGGTGTGGAGAGACTTAATTGCAGTGCTAAGTAGGAATTGATGCCCCTAATGCCCCTAAGACATTGCAAGTGCAGAGATCAGCAAGGCAGCTGTTAAGAGTGGCAGAGGGCAGGGTCTGGGGACAGACAGATCTTTGGTCCAACGCTGAACAGGTGCTTTTATTTTTTTAGAGTACAGCGTAACATGGCCAGAGGGCATCAGAGATGCAGTTCAGGAAGGATTATACTAGCCAGACTTGCCCACAAGACAGGGCACAGGAATAAAATTAGTGGGTTCTTCATGATCATGCATCTGGCAGTCAAGGAGTAAAATAGCAGGGAATGTCTTAAGATGATAAAAGACGAATGTAGGGGGAGGTTGCAGTGATGGAAGTACAGACCTGGGTGAATAGTGAGGGAGAAAAGCTACTGAGATTGGTTTAGGAGTAGCCAGGGCTTTGGAAAAGAATAGTTGATGCAGTGGTATACAGGGCTCACAGTGTGGCTTCTGTTAACTGCTGTTGCTTAGTTTAACTGGACAGCAAGAAGTCTGGTGCCATGAGCTGTTCAGAGCCCGCAGGAGGAGCAGAACAACATCTTGCCTTTGCCCAGGTCAACCAATGATGCATTTCTCAACAGGGACACCCAATGCTGGATAAGCTACGTCGGTGTTACTACCAATGGCTGCTGGATACCCAGCAGGAAGAGAAGGCTGGGGAGGTCCAAGAGGCACAGGGAGACTACCTGGCAGCCATCAGCTTATACTTGCGGGCAGGGCTGCCAGCTAAAGCAGCACGGCTGGCCATGAACAGGGATGAGCTCATGACCAATGGGGATGTCATCAGTAGGATCTCCACAGCACTGATCAGAGGGGAACTGTATGAACAGGTGAGTGGTCCACCCCATTGGGCCTTCTTACTTAGAAGTGTTGAAGCTCTTACCCTGTCCTCTGCATCCGTGAGATACATGGGGACTGAGCTGGAATGTAGCAGGTGTAATTCTATGTTGATAAATTCACATTTGACACTTGGGAGGAAATTCTAACTGCATCCATCATGCACAGGTGAGGTCTAGAACTGTTGTTATTAGTCAGGAAAAAGATCACAATTCATTGATGACGTGTCTCTAAAACATCAGCTGAATGTTCAGTAACAGTTAAGGAGGCCCCTGGGAAGGTAGGAACCAACAGGAAAGGAGTTGCCAGTGAAACAGAAAACTTGATACCACTGTGAAAATGTACAGCGCTTCCTCATAGTAGAATAAAAAAATGATGGTACAGCTTTCATACAAGGATACTCTAAATGGAAAAGCTAAAGAAGAAAAACAAACGAGGATATGAAGACACTCTAGAACCATAAATATCATAGAGAAGGGAAGTGATTAGTCTCTATATCTAATAACACAAGAAATTGGTAACTACCTATCATCAGGTGACACTTAAAACAGAAGGGTGTTTTTCATATAGCACATAATTTATGTTAATATAAGAAAGCAGTGCTGAGTCTGACCAGTATACAGTATGGTATCCTGGCCAACAGTGGCCTCTTGCAGATGCTTAAGAAAGAAGCATAAAGAACAAGGAAGGCAAATACATGCTGATACTTCCCATAGTGTACTTTCATGGCTACCAGCAGTTTGCAGACTGTAGTGTACCTGAACTAGAAGTTTCATTTTTATGTTTAAGAGGTCTTGATGGATTTTACTTCCATGAGCTTGTCAAATGATTGTTTTAGCCATCTGTACTTCTGGATCTACAGTGCTGGCCGACGAGTTACCCAGTTCAGCTATGCACTGTGTGAAAAAAGCACTTCTTTTTGCTTGCCTATTTTATGTGCTCTGCTTCAATTACATTTCTCCAGTCTCATTTAACCTTGGGCATTTTCTGACTGTTTCATTTTGACTTAAGAGAAATTTGTGCTTTTCCGAACCTGTTACCTTTTCTTAAGCCTTCAGGTGAAAATGTAACTCTGAAAATTATTGCTGCAAGATGCTTTTTTACCAGAAGTATAAATGGTCCAAAAGTGATTAAGAAATCATGGAGGTAGAGCCATTAAATATGATGACATGGGAGCATCATGACTTGAAATCAGGAAGCCTCCACAATGCAGATTGTTGGAGACAGATATAATGGATGAAAGGCTGGTGTGTACTTGTTCTGTTCTTGTAATCTTTCCCTAGACATGTGCTTTAGCCACTGTTAAAATACTGAAGGAAATGCATCTTTGATCTGCCAGGATGGCCTTTCTTATATTATTGTGGTGATTTCACCCTGATGGGCAGCTAAACTCCACCATAACCGGTCTCTCACTCCCCATGCTCAAAGGAAGAGAGGGAGAAAATAAAATGGAAAGGGGCTCAAGGGTTGAGATAAGGACAGGGAGATCACTCATCAGTTGCAGTCAAGGGCAAAACAGACTCAACGTAGGGAGATTAATAATAATTTATTGCTTATTACTAGCAGACCAGAGCAGTGAGATACTAAAAGCAAACTAAAGCCACCTTCCCCCTCATCCACCCTCTTCTCCCTCCTCCCCCGCAGTGGCACAGGGAAATGGGAAATGGGGATTGTGATCAGTCCATAACACTTTGTTATCTGCCACTCCTTTCATCCTCACTCTCTTCCCTTGCTCCAGCATGGGGTCCCTCCCACAGGATTCAGTCCTTCCCAAACTGATTCTACGTGGGCTTCCCATAGGCTGCAGTTCTTCAAGAACTGCTCCAATATGGGTCCGTACCATGGGGTCTATCCTTCAGGAATGGACTGCTCCAGCATGGGTTCCCCACGGGTGGCAGCTCCCACCGGACCACCTGCTCCAGCATAGGCTCCTATCCATGTGCTGCAGTTTCAGCCAGGAGTCTGCTTCTGCAAGAGCTCTCCATGGGCTGCAGCCTCCTTCAGGCCAGATCCACCTGCTCCACCGTGGCTCCTCCACGGGCTGCAGCGTGGAGATCTGCTCCGCCATGGTACACCATGGGCTGCAGGGGTACAGCCTGCTCCGCCATGGTCCTCACCACGGGCTGCAAGAGAACTTCTGCTCTGGCGCCTGGAGCACCTCCTTCCCCTCCTTCACTGACCTTGGTGTCTGCAGGATTGTTTCTCTCTACATTTTCTTACTCCTCTCTCCCAGTTGCTGTTGTGCAGATGTTTTTTTTTTCCCATTCTTCAATATGCTCACAGAGGCGCAATCAGCATTGTTGATTGGCTCAGCTTTGTCCAGTGGCAGGTCCCTTTTGGAGCTGGCTGGAACTGGCCCTTATCTAACACAGAGCAGCTTCTGGACTCTTCTCACAGAGGCGACCCCTGCAGCCCCCCTACTACCAACACCTTGCCACATAAACCCAATACAATTATGTTCTAAGTTCTGCAAGCTTGGAGACATCCTACTCTGTTGGCCGCCACCCTTTCCTACAGGATAAAAACCTGCTGCTGCTTTCCCGTTCCCTACTCCTGCCTAGGGCTCCCATATCATAGAATCGTAGAATCATAGAAACACAAGGTTGGAAAGGACCTACAAGATCATCTAGTCCAACCGTCATCCTATCACCAATACTACCCACTAAGCTACTAAATCATGTCTTGTAGCACCTTGTCCAGGCGCTTCTTGAACACCGTGAGGGTCGGTGACTCCACCACCTCCCTGGTCAGGCCGTTCCAGTGCCTGACCACTTTCTGAGAGAAAAAGTTTTTCCTGATATCTAATCTAAATCTCCCCAGGCGCAGCTTGTGGCCATTTCCTCGAGTCCTGTCATTAGTTATCTGAAAGAAGAGGCCGATCCTCTCCTCATCACAACCTCCCTTCAGGAAGTTGTAGAGTGCAATGAGGTCTCCCCTGAGCCTCCTCTTCTCCAGACTAAACAATCCCAGCTCCCTCAGTTGCTCCTCATAAGACTTGTAAAGTCATATGTCATAAGATGTGTGATCATTTGCATAGCAGAGCTCCTAGGGGACATGGTTGTAGAAAAGGCTGTTGCTGCATCAGCCACTATGCAGAGAGGAGAAATTGTCTCAAAAATTGTTAGTAGGTGGCACCCCAGATAAACCGTTGGGGTGTGTGGGTCAGCAGAGACGAAAATGATCTCAGCACATGCAATCTTTCCTGGAAGTTCCCTTTGTCACTATGGTCTTGGTTAGTGGGGAAGGCACAGCTGATGGAGAAGTCTATGTGGCAAGGTCTATTCTAGCAAGACTGACAGCTCCATTCGTGGGGGTGGTAGGGTGGATGCTGTGGGGAGACAGTGGCTCTGGAAACTGGCAACTTGTGTTTGTCATTAGGCTGGAGACCTATTTGAGAAGGTTGGGAACCCACGGAAGGCTCTGGAGTGCTATTGCAAGGGCAGTGCCTTCCTGAAAGGTACTGTGCTAAATATATTCCCCCCACATACACCTTTTCCCAGCAGGAGCCTGGGTACTGGCCTAGTGGCAGAATGAGCTATTGCCCTGGAGCTCAGAGTTGCCCAGTTGCTCTAAAGCTTCCGCATGTCACCTCATTCAGTGTATATATTTTCACATAGTTACCTCTGCAGACACAGCCCCACAACAGGATCCTCTTCCCCAAGGCCTTGATCATGCTAGTTGCACCGGTATAGGTTTGGTTCAGCTCTCCCCAGGGTCCAGATTGCTGGGTAGCCCATTGTAGCTGGAGTGGGATTAGACAGTCACCCCATCTCCCTCCCCCTACCCCACATCCAAGGCGCGTGTTCACCTCACAGTTCTGCCTCCTTGCTGGATTCAGCATAACAGCTATCATGTCCCCTTACAGCAGTGGAGCTGGCTCGCCTGGCATTTCCTGCAGAAGTTGTGAAGCTGGAGGAGGCATGGGGAGACCATCTGGTGCAGCAGAAACAGCTGGATGCTGCCATTAACCATTATATCGAAGCCAGGTGGGGGCAGGTGATGGCTGTATAACCAGCAGCAGTATAACCTGGAAGGCTGTGAAGTTGATACAGTTTGCTTAAATCAGCAGGGTTTTTTGCCTGAGTAAGCCCCCTTGACCCCGCTTTGCCAGTGCCCCTGGTGCTTATGCGTGGCCTCTTCTGGCCCAGCCGTGGATTCCACATTTCTCCCAGGGTCTCTCAGCCTTCATTACTCTTCCCTGCTGTCCTAGTTCTTCATTCTTTCCCCTAGCTTTGCTGGTGTTCCAGACCTTTGCTCTCATGCTTCCTGTAGGCTGCTTTCTTCTTTGCTGATACTGTGAAGTTATTCAGGTCCTTCTTGCTGCTTTACCCTGGGAGGAAGAATCGAGCAGCAGACCACTTTGGTCTCCCTGGCTTTGCTCAGCTGGAGGAGATGACTGCTGGCTGGCTGTAAAAAGTTATGTTTCTGATGCTAGGTGCTCCATTAAGGCCATTGAGGCAGCCTTGGGAGCCAGGCAGTGGAAGAAGGCCATCTACATTTTGGACTTGCAGGACAAACAGACAGCAGCCAAATATTATCCCAAGATTGCCCAGCACTATGCAGCGCTACAGGAGTATCAGGTGAGGCCACAGAGCACAATCATTGCTGCTCTGTATCCCTTGGCACTGCTGACTATGGTCATCTCCCCACAGGTCGCAGAGGAACTGTACATCAAAGGAGACCAGACCAAGGATGCCATTGACATGTACACACAGGCTGGGCTCTGGGAACAGGCTCACAAGGTAGAGTCAGAAGCCAAAGCTTCTGAGGACCTCACCCTGCTTGGTGAATTGTGCTTCATCAGGAGGTGGCCTTGTGTACCAACACTTGATCAACAAGCACTATTCCTAAAGGATCAGTGTAGGGAAATCTGGCAGCCAGCAAGAAATTAATCCCTGGTATCCACAACCTGTGTGTGCCCCACTTTACTTCAGCAGCCCCGTATGGGTGTACCTGTGACACAAATAGCACTCTCCAGGAGGCTTGGTCATGCGTGCCCTGATCACAGTGATAAATGATAACCAGTTCTCTACAATAATATGTACACATTCGTAGTGGGAAGGAGATCTGTTTTCCCCTTCTCCTTCACTGCTCTGTATGAAGAAATTGCTGTGCAGTGTGCTGTAGTTCATCCCATGTGTGTTTCTTTTGGCAGCTGGCAGTCAAGTGTATGAGCCAGGAAGATGTGTCTGTGCTCTACATAACCCAGGCGCAAGAGATGGAGAAGCAGGGCAAGTACAAAGAAGCAGAGAGGTGAGCATCATCTTTGGTGCTAGTCCAAGACTGAGCCCTGACAATTTGGCTGTAGTGAGGAGGACCCCTTTCCTCAGATATGAGTAGAGTTTGGGGCTGGGGTTTGGAAAGGTCAGATGTGCTATCTCCACACTTGGAGACCTAAAGCTGATATTTCAGAGGCCATAGGAAGAGAAGTCACTGAACTGCTAATGTATCTTTGTCTACCAGGACAGAAAGGAGATCCAGGTGGGGTGCAGCTGTCGCATGTAGCAGAGGAATTATGGCAGGGCTTTTCCCCAGGGTGCCACATTTGATCTGTCGTGGCCAGCTCAGTATAAGATAGGGAAAGTGAAGTGTTTCCCATCCAGGTGACTATTTTTGTCAGTTCTAGATTAATAATGCAGTAAGGGTAGTAGGTACAGGGACAAACACAGCTGTGTATCTGATGCCATGGCACCTGATCTCAGGGATGCCCAGTACATGAAAGGAGGTGTTACAGCTGGAAAGGTCACACTGGGTTTAAACCTTTTGGTCGCCTATACGAGTAAGTTGAGCTGACATTGTCATGTTGCTATCCCACCAGGACTGGCAGCCTCAGGTTGGAGGCCAAGATGAAAACAGGTCACAGAAGCTCAGAGGCTCCCTCCAAGTCAGGACACAGGCTGACGAGTGAGCATGGAGAGAATAACTTTGCCCTTGGGAAGCTGGTGGTGGCATAATAGAAAGATTCGATCTAAGCAGTGCTCAGCCTTGCAGTCCACAGCGGTCATGCTACATACCAGTCAGAATAGACTAGACTAGGTTAGACTAGACTAGAATATCCTGAGTTGGAAGGAACCCACAAGGATCATCAAGTCCAACTCCTAGCTCTGCACAGGACCACCCAAAAATCAAAACATATTTCTGAGTGTTGTCCAAACAATTCTTGAACTCCAGCAGGCTTGGTGCCGTGACTACTTCCCTGGGGAGCCTGTTCCAGTGCCCAACCACCTTCTCAGTGAAGAACCTTTTCCTAATATCCAACCTGAACTTCCCCTGACACAGCTTCATGCCATTCCCTTGGGTTCTATTGCTGGTCACCAGCACCTCCCCCTTCAGTCCCCCTTGTGAGGAAGCTGTAGACCGTGATGAGGTCTGCCCTCGGTCTCCTCTTTAGGTTGAACAACTCAAGTGACTTCAGCTGCTCTTTATACATCTTCCCCTCTAGGCCCTTCACCATCTTTGTTGCCCTCATTTGGACAGTCTCTAATAGTTTTATATCCTTCTTATATTGTGGCACCCAAAACTGCACGTAGTACTCGAGGTGAGGCTGCAGCAGAACAGAGTAGAGTGGGATAATCACTACTCTTGACCAGCTAGCAATGCTATACTTGATGCACCCCGGGATCCACGTGGCCCTTTGGCTGCCAGGGCACCTTATTGACTCATATTCAACTTGCCATTGACCAGAACCCCAGATCCCTTTCTGGGGGGCTGCTGTCCAGCCTATTTTTCCCCCATTCTGTACGAATATCCAGGGTTGCCCTGTCCCAGGTGCAGAATCTGGCACTTGCCAGATTTAACTCTTATTAAACTTCATGCAGTTGGTGATTGCCCAGCCCTGTAATTTGTCAAGATCTCTCTGCAAGGCCTCTCTACCCTCAAGGGAGTCAACTGCCCCTCCTAATTTAGTGTCATCCACAAACTTAGTATACCTTTGAGTCCTACATCCAAGTAATTTATGAAAACATTAAAAAGAACAGTCCCTAAAATGGAGCCCTGCGGAAACCCACTAGACTGGCTGCCAGCCTCATGTAACTTTTTGAGCCTGACCAGTCAGCCAGTTGTTCACTTATCATAGTATGTATTTGTCTAGCTGTATGCTGGACATTTTGTCCAGAAAGACACTATAAGAGTATCAAAAGTTTTGCTGAAATCCAAAAAGATTACATCAGCTGGCTTCCCTTGGTCACTTAGGTGGGTAACCTTGTCATAAAAGGAAATTAAGTTCATTAAACAGGACTTTCCCCTCCTGAACCCGTGTTGGCTGTCACCAGTGACTGCATTGTCTTTCAAGTGTTTTGAACAACTCCTAGAATAATCTTCTCCAGAATTTTACCAGACACTGAAGTGAGACTGACAGGCCTGTAATTACCAGGTTCTTCTTTCTTGCCCTCCTTGAAAACTGGGACAACATTTGCTAGCTTTCAGTCAACTGAGACCTCTCCAGATTCCCAGGACCGTTGAAAAATAATTGAGAGAGGTCTCATGATGACAACAGTCAGCTCTTTGAATACCCTGGGATGAATCCCATCAGGCCCCGTAGACTTATATGCATCCAGCTGGAGCAGCAAATCCTGCACAAGTTCGGAGTTGGCTGGGAGTTTATCTTTCCTGCAGTCACGGTCCTCCAGTCGTGCCTTGACTTTGTGCCCAGGATGTGATCCCAGCTGTGCAGGATGCAGAGAGAATGCAGGCACTGGTCATGTCCTCAGCTGAGTCATTTGAATGTGTTTGTGTTCCCAGGCTGTATATCACTGTGGATGAACCTGATCTGGCTATCACTATGTACAAGAAATGTAAGATGTATGATGAGATGGTTTGCTTGGTGGCCAAGTACCACAAGGACTTACTCAGTGATACTCACCTACACCTGGGCAAGGTGAGTGCATCTCATGGCAGGGGATCAGCTAGGCCAAGCAGGGACAAGAGTGTCACTAATTCATTGCTTCTAATTGCAGGAGCTGGAGGCAGAGGGACGTTTACAGGAGGCTGAGTACCACTACCTAGAAGCTAAGGACTGGAAAGCCACAGTAAACATGTACAGAGTGAACGATATGTGGGAGGAAGCCTACAGGGTAATAATCACTTCATAGCTATCCTACCATGCAGGGTTCAGGCTTCGTCTGCAGGACCCCAGGAGGAACTGCCCTGTCTATATTCAGCACAAAATGTGAAGACTTGGCATACACTATCTAGCTTCAGCACATGGCACAGCACTGGAGGCCCTTGTGCCACTGCTTTGCCTCTAACTGCTATGCAGCATTGCACCCGAACAGCAGGCCTTGACCTGTAGCCCCTCTGCAGCACTGCCTTCCTCCAGGCACTGCTCCACTCCTAACCAGTGCACAGTGTTCATAGAATCCTAAACTCATAGAATGGTTTGGGTTGGAAGGGGCCTTAAAGACCATCCTTTCCACCCCCCTTGCCATGGTCGGGGACATCTTTCATTAGATCAGGTTGGCCAAAGCCCTGTCCAACCTGACCTTGAACACTTCCAGGGATGGGGCATCCACAGCTTCTCTGGGCAACCTGTTTGAGTGCCTCACCACCCTCATAGTAAAGAATTTCTTCCTGATATCTAACCTGAATCTGCCCTCTTTCAGTTTAAAACCATTACCCCTTGTCTTATCACTACAAGCCCTTGTAAAAAGTCTCTTTCCATCTTTCTTATAAGCTCCCTTTAAGCATTGAAAGGCTGCAGTGAGGTCTGCCCAGAGCCTTCTCTTCTGCAGGCTCCGGTGTTGTACCTCAGAGAGAGAGTTTTGCCACTGTGTAGCAGCCCCGGCAACACTGCTTCCTTCCGATGTGGCCACAGATTGCCGGGTGGAACCTACAGCGATCACTTTTGCTGACCTAAGAGCAGTATGGGCCATGCTGAGGAGGCAGCAGCCTCTTCTCCCTTTACTCTGCCATGTAAGCCTTTGTCTCACTCTCCCCAGTCCAGTGGTGGCTACAGTAGGGTTCCTCAGGACAGAGTAATTGGTTTTGGTGCTCCCTCATTAGAACAGGCTTCATGTAAGTGGGGAGTCCTGGTTCAGCCTGCTGAAACAGAAATGGATGCATTGGGTTTTTCTGCTTTCTCTGTTTTGGATAGGTGGCCAAGGCACACGGTGGGACAAACTCCTATAAGCACGTGGCCTATATGTGGGCAAAGAGCCTGGGTGGAGAGGCAGCTGTGAAACTCCTCAGTAAATTTGGACTTCTGGAAATGGCCATTGACCATGCAGCAGACAGTGGGTATGCAGGTCCATCAGCCCAGCGCTTCTCTCCCACCTGCCTAACCCAAGAAGGATGGAGTGGCCCAAGATAAATAATTGTATGCATGTGATAGCTGCAGGTCCAGGATATGACATGTCTTACCCCTGTGCCTCTCCTTGCCCCAGCCCAGCAAGTCCTCACACTCTGTCCTTGGCACAGAGGAGTTAGCAGATAAGTCTTGTCCACCTGTTAATTTCATGAATGCAAAGTCTGAGCAGGGCAGGCAAAAACAATTTTCCCTTTAACCTGAACAGGGAGGTCTTGTGAGAGCCTCTGAACACAGGAGGAGGTATTCCTTATGTCACAATAAGTAACTGCCTGCACAAGTAGTTTGGACACACTCTGCGCCTGCCCAGCCATGTGTCTGCACTACCATTCACACGGCGGCTCTCCCACTTTCCTGGGTTCCTGGGAGCCTTGTGACCACCCTTTAGGGTTGAAGCAAGGTCCTCTGACACTAACAGCACATGTGGAGGAGCTGAATCTCTGTATCGGGGGCTGTAAAAGCTCTTGGTCTCTGGTCTGGAACAGGAGTAATGGGTAGTGCCCATTCACTTGGGATCCTCTGTCTTCCCCTCTCTCCTCTCCCAGTGTCTTGTGCTCTACTTGATATCTTGCTCTTGATGAAGGCATGCCTCATAGCACACAGTCCTGCTGTCACCCCATTTTCTCTTTCATTTCAGTGTCTTTGAATTTGCTTTTGAACTGGCCCGCCTCTCCATGAAACAGAAGATGCCAGAAATCCACTTAAAGTATGCCATGTTCCTAGAAGATGAGGTAATTTTACCCCTTGGAGTAGGTGGAAATTCCCTGGTCACTCCGGTAATTGAACAATTCTCCTTAAGGGCTGCTGCAGAAGACACTTCTGTGGCTACAGTCACTGCCTGCCTGCACAGTTACAGCCCCAAGCTTCCACACACCTCTCTATTTCATAAATCCACTCTGCCTCATGGTAAGTAGAGGAGCTCATGTGCTGGTATCAGGGGAGGAAAGCATACAAGCAAACTCCTTCCTCTCTCCTAGGGCAAATTTGAAGAGGCTGAAGCAGAATTTATTAAAGCTGGGAAACCCAAGGAGGCAGTGCTGATGTATGTAGCCTTCCCCATTCTGGACTGCTGCATCTACTCTCTGTGTATGGTGCCAGCCTGGTTGCTTCTCCAGCACCAACCTGCTCCTTGCTGTCTCTCTTATTACATCTCATGTCGATTCCCCTAGGTTTGTGCATAACCAGAACTGGGATGCTGCACAGCGTGTGGCTGAGGCTCATGACCCAGACAGCGTGGCTGATGTGCTTGTGGGACAGGCACGTTTTGCCTTTGAGCAGAGAGAGTTCCAGAAAGCAGAGGCCTTCCTCCTGCGAGCACAGAGACCTGAGCTGGCAATAAAGTACTACAAGGTGAGTGTTGACTGTGGCAACATCATAGTCTTCCTCACTGCTTGAGAGCCCAGTTTGTATGGAGGAGTGAAATCCAGCTCCCAGCTCTCCCTATCAGCTTAGTAGCCAAAGCAAAACATTTGGTCAGATGGTTACTAGTAAAACGTAAATCTGGCGTGCTCTTAGAAGACTAAACTGGTAAGAATTTTGCAGCATACCTTAGCTCTCACAGCTCTGAGAGGAAATATCCTGCCAGAAGGCTGTGGGCAGACCTCAGGGATAGCATGAGAGGGTGCGTTTGGACACTTTAAGTGCCCATTCCATAGAGGCAGCTAGGATGAATGGGAACCTTACCCTGAGGTTGCCTGGGTGAATGAATAGACATAGGTACCATTTTGACTGAGGAAAGAACTGGATGGTGCTATTGTGGCTATTTCTCCCAGTGGATCCTCTGGCAAGATGATGTGAGAGGTCAGATGTGCTGTCATGCCAAGAGTGTGGTGGTGGATCCTGGTGAAGTGGTGAAAGTTTCTCCTCTCTGGTATGCTTCTGCAGGAGGCTGACATGTGGAGCGAAGCCCTGCGGATCTGCAAGGAATATGTGCCTAGTCGGCTAGAGGAGTTACAGGAGGAGTGTGGCAGGGAGGCAGCCAAGAAGGGCTCCGCGTAAGTAATGTTGCGCTCAGGCTGCAGGGAACAGACAGCTTGCTCTTCCCCCAGGCCATTGCACTGATGCCTTACAGAGTTACCCTGACTGGATCCCTGACATCCAGCTTTTTCCTTCTTGAGGACCCTGGACTTCTGTTTGCATTGGTTTCCTAACCTCCTTCCTCCCTGCTCTGGGAGACTTCAGGCTTATTCTTGCCATCCAAGGTCTCCCAGGTGTCTTTTTGCCATTTACAGATCTCCCAGGTCTCCTGTACTGCCAGTGCATCTCCCCAGGATCCTTAATCAATTCTGTCCTCAGCGTTAGCAGTGTGCATTCCTTGACACACGCACAGCACCCTCTCCCCTCTGAGGTCTCTGACTTCTGCTCTGCACCTCCCTGCCCATGCACTGCACACTGTCTACAGGATGTCCATGGCAGCATTCCGGTCTTGCTCACAGCCTGCGTTCCTCCCTACAGAGGAACAGAAGGGCTGCTGGAGCAGGCACGGGAGTGGGAGCAGGCTGGGGAATATGCCAGGGCAGTGGACTGCTATCTGAAGGTGCGGGATTCCAGCAACAGTGTCCTGATGGAGAAGTGTTTGCTGAAGGTATGATTTCCTTCATCTGCTCTACTATCTAGGAGGCCTCCCACAACCTGTAGTGAAACCCACAGATACCTCAGTCACTGCAGGGCACAAGAGAGGATCTGCAGGCTCCAGTGACTGTAGGGACTGAAAGCCTTTAGTGACCATTCTCTTGAGCCATGATGGGCTGTCCACTTATCTTGTGATGTGCTGACATCCTTGCTCTGACACCACTTTCAGCAGCATACTGATATCTTTGTGCCCGTATCTCCCTGCACTGAAAAGCTAGATTTTATGACTTAGACCTTGGCTAGATGGGCACCCTCTCTTCTCATGGCCCATGTCCACCAGTCTTTGAGTTGGGTTCTTGTTCATACTTTTCACTAGTACCTGTGTCCTTGTACGAACCTCAGTAACGATTATGTTCGTCTGATCTTCTCACATGTGTAGAAGTAGCTGAACTTTGCTTCTCTGAGTTGCTGAAGTGGACTGTCATTTCTCCTTCCCTTCCCCGCGTAGTTCAAGTGCTTCTGACTCTCAGCCTTTTAGCTGGGACTGAGCTCTTTCCAGCTTCATCCCTCTCTCAAACAGCTCTTATCACTTGTGCTCCTGACAATTTCTCTTCACAGGCTGCTGAGTTGGCTATTAAGTTCTTGGGTCAATCACAGAGCATGGAGGTCACACGGACTGTGGCTCCTCAGCTGGTGGCCATGAAGAAATACAGTTCGGTGAGGGCTTGCACCTGCCCCCAGACTACTGGAGAAACAGTGACATAGGAAGGGAGAGCTCTATCCAAGGGGAAGAGGCCAAGTCACATCCTGAGGTGATGGGTGGGTGGTCTGATCCAGAGTCAGGCAGTGCTCAGTCCTCAGAGAGAAGGAAGGGGAAGGGATCAAGTCCTGGAATGGTGTGAGAGACCTAGGCCTTGGGAGGAGGCAGGAAACAGAGAAGGTGGTTATCTTTTGGGAAGAGACTTTCTGTTGCTGCTATATGCTTGGCACTTCCAGCAGCTCGAGCTCCAGCCTGGGCTGCAGGGTGCCTTTGGGGTTTTGTTCCCCATGGGACTGTCTCTGGCCTTGCAGGCAGCTGAGCTTTACCTCAACTTGGACCTCATCCGAGAAGCTATTGATGCATTCATTGAAGGGGAAGAATGGAGCAAAGCCAAGCGCGTGGCAAAGGAGTTGGATCCCAGGTATGCCCTGAACTTCTCAAATGAGACTCTTCCAGCTCCCTCTCCCACCCCAAGATGATCCCTTGCCCTGTCCTGTCCTGCTGCCCCCAGGTTTCCTGGATTCTCCCCACAGCTGCCCTTCCCAGTTCCCCCATCCATGTACCATCCTGACGCTTTTCTAATGCCCCATTACCATAAATTCCGTGGAAATCTTCATCCCTTTTTGCAACATCCCTCTCTCCCCTTTCCTTGTTATATTCCTGTACACACACTTCCTTCTGAAAGGCTTGTGATCCCTTTCTCTCCTCACACATATTGCAAAGAGCTGTCCAGAGTCTTTCTTCCCCCTTCTACCTATGCACCCAGCAGCAGATCTGAAAGATGTGTCACAGCTGTAAGTCCTCTTTGTCCTGAAGCAGACAAAGTTGAATCCAGCCTCTGGACTGATGCAAGGCACTGTTAGTCCTGCTGTCGATTAAGATTCTTTTTGCCCAGTAGGTCAGAGGAGTATGTGGACCAGCGTTACAAGGAGTATTTAAAGAACCAAGGAAAGGTAGATTCGGTATGTATTTGGGATGTTCCACAGGCTAGGGAGTCATGTCAGAAACTTGGGAGATAGGTCCCTGGGGCCTTCTTCATGGGGCTTTTGCTTGAATATGTCCATAGGTGAGGGTTCTGTATATGCCTGGGTCATGGTTTCTGCGTACCAGATGGTTCACATTGGATCTTTGCTTCCATAGAGAGGGAGGGACTGTGTGTATGTGAAGAAAAGATGTAGGTGGATAGGAAACCTTGCCTGCGTAGTGAACTTATGGTTGTTTCCATCCCCAGCTGGTGGGAATAGACGTCATGGCTGCTTTGGATATGTATGCAGAGCAGGAGCAATGGGAGAAGTGTCTGGAGATTGCAGCTAAGCAGGTGAGCACCTGTGTGAGCCCTCAGGAGACAGACTTGGGGTCCTGGCTCTCTGAGGCAGGGTCAGCAGGAATGAGTGGGCAGGGGCAAAACAACCTTTTTTGTGAGGACCATGGGGAGTCACTGTAGCAGCTGAAAAAACACCTCTCTGCTGTCCCCATTTTGGCCAATCACATGTAGAAAGGAAGCATTATGAACCAGAAGCATATTGCGTTTAATTTTGTGGCTGATGAAACATTGAAAAAAGCTAAATAAGTTGTTTGGGCTGAAAGTAATTGGTACCAAGGAAGCAGAGAGATATGTAAAAGAAAACCTTCTTTCTACATATTGTTTAGAGGCCTGGTGTCAGTTGAAATTAGGCATCTTTGTCATGAAAGCAAATTTGACATTTTTGCATTTTTACTGACTGAAAGCTAACAAAATGACCTCAGCAGAGTAATAAAAACAGAGAAAAGCAAAATGAAACTGTTTTACAGTGCTATTCCAATGCAGTACCAGGGTCTAATCTCTCAGGCAAACACTGGTAGCTTGGACAAGCAATGATAATGTGTTGTGCTGTATTTTTATGTCTCTAATGCAATAAACAGTAACCTGAGTTTGGGTTCTACTGCAGCGAACTTGATTTCTTTTTGACTCAGACTTCCCTGATGATATGAATCATGAGAGATGATGAATCAAATACGGTTTGATGAATATGGTTTTTGTTTTAGCAGTTATTGTCTTAGAGAGTTCTATGATGATGTTCTAATTATTCAGGAGATACCAGTGTTGAGCTTCAGGCTCAGTTTTGTGGTAAAAGGCTTAATCAGTTTCGTTGTCAGCCAAGCACAATAAACACTAGTACACTTACTCCAGGAAGATGTTAACCTATATGCGTCTTTAGGAGAGTGTTAGCACAACCTTGATCCATGACCAGTGCAGAACTTCATGACTTTTGACTCAGCTGTTATACAACAATTATATAGGAAAAAAAATGTTAAATTTATCAAGACAGGTTACATATCAGACTTAATATTCATCCCAAGCTGTCTTGCATCTAGTGTTTCATGAGCATCCAGATCTGGGTGTTCAAGTTCTAGACATGTCATAGTGGCACTGCCCTCTCTTGTGCTTAATAAACTTGTTTCCATTGCTCATTTTTTTTACAGGATTGCACATCTTGCGCCATTTTCCTCATCTCATTAGTATATTTAAGCCTGTGCGAAACAGGTGCTTTCTTGCTTGGTGTTTCTGTAGGCCTACTACAGTCAGTCCTTAGCAAAGTGGGATCAGCATATGTATGAGCATTTCTCCAAGAAGGCCTACAGCCTCAGCGATCTGACAGCATTTGAATAGTGGACTAGAGCAGCCTTGCATATTGTGAACGTCTTCAGTCCACAAAAGTGTTTGGATTCAGTCTTTCATTAGACTAAGGACTGGTTCACAATTGGTATCTGTGATGCCACATTGTAGAGATACTGCTTCTGTTAGGTATTTGGGAGTATTCCTTTGGCAAGTGATGGACAGCAGAAAGACAGCTTTATTTTTCAAGTATGAGGGATCAGTACAGCATCAGCTAGCCAGGATTAGAGGTGTCACCTAGAGCCCAAATCAAAGACCTGGTCATTTGTATGCAGTCTGTATCTGCCCAATTAGCTGGCCTTACCCTTTGGAACTCAGGTGCATGGGTGTGTGTACATGCATCTGAAACTGCTACTACCAAGACAAGTGTTCAGCTCATGAATCTCATGCTACTGTTTTCTGTGTGACTTCTCCAGAACTATAAAGTCTTGCACAAGTATGTAGCTCTGTATGCAACCCACCTGATCCGGGACGGCAGCTGGGACAAAGCCCTGAGCCTGTATGTACACCATGGAGCACCTGCCAACCCACAGGTAATGAAGACAGCATGACATCCCAGTGTGAGCTGCCAGAGAGCGCTATGATGGGCTGAATGATTCAGGCTTCCAGTCCAGAGCTGAAGCTGCCAGGTGTTGAACATGTCCAAGCCACTTCAACACTGCTGTGGATTCTTCCATAGGCTCTTCGGCTAGAGGAATAAAGGCAACCCCTAGCGTATTCTCCATGGGGAAGGAGGAGAAGGGGTTGAGTATCTCTGTTGGTTTTGAACACCTTAACCACCAAGTCCAGAATAAAAGGAACCATGTTTGCCTGTTTGAGGAAACATTCTTTCCCATTTACCTGCCTTGCCCTGTTGCACTCCTTGCAACCAGCAGTCTGCAGTAGCACTGCTCTACGAACCTGTGAGCAGGGCTGCCGTTCCTTTAGCCTGTGCTTGACAGCAGACGGGCTCCAAACTTATGACTCACCATCTGGGTCCCTCAGGATTTTTCTCCTTTTTGTTGCAGAACTTCAACATTTACAAGCGTCTCTTTGTGGAGATGGTGAACGCATCTGGAATGAACTGTGCCGAGGCCTACTCCAGTTGGGCTGACCTGCGTGATGTTCTCTTCAGTCTGGTGAGTGCGGGCCATGGCCACCACCGCCTGTTAAAGTCCGACATACTGGTGGCTCCTAGCGGGGAGAAAGAAGAAACAATCTCTGGCTAGATGCCATGGGAAGTATTTGTAGAACACAAACCAAGGGGAGAGAGGTGACAGTGGAGACAGTAGTACAACAGGATCCTGTGAGGTGGACATGGCTGGGCAAGAGAAGTCAGGGAAGAACTTAAGGCCAGATTCTAGAAGCATGTCTGAACATTGGCACCTACAGAGCTCCCTCTGTCACTGCTACATGGGAGCCTATCACAACATGCCCACTTTTCGTCCTGTACCTGTATTTGGCAACCTAGGTGTGGCAAGAACCTAGGAAAAGCACAGAACTACTGAGCCTGGAAACTAATAGGCCTCCCCATCTCCCCAGAGATTCTTAGAGCCCTGTACTCCTTCTTCCCTGTCCCAAGATACCCCAATCCTTGATTGCCTTTGCTCTGTTTCTGTCCCACAAATACCCACCTCTAGCACAAACTAAATCCAGAAATCCCCTTGATGATCCAAACTCCACTGCTTCCGCTGTTGTCTGTTGCTGCAGTACTACTGGCTCTCCCCTTCTCCCACAGCCTCCTCACTTCAGCACTCTGCAGGACCCAGAGCACTCAAGACCCAACCCTTTTTCAATCCCCCGAGGTGTCTGGATATTTCAGATCTTTTTTTCTCCCAACTTTTCCCCAGACTCAAGTGGGTGAAGAGTGCCCCTGTGCTCACATGCTCCCACTTCTCTCTTTCTCTTCTTCAGTGTGAAAATTTAGTAAAGTCAAGTGAGGCAAACACTCCAGCACATGAAGAGTTTGAGACGATGCTGCTGATATCTCACTACTATGCCACCCGCTCTGCTGCTCAGGGTGTGACGCAACTGGTAAGGTTCTTGAAGTTCCTTTGTCAGGTCAACAACCTGAGTGCAGAGCCCTCTGGGGACATGCAGGTTCAGGGCTTTTCATGGTTCACTCTTCCATTTCATGGATCACTTTCTCATCACGGATGCATGAGAATGAGAGTATAGTGATCTGGGAGCCCACCACTAGTTGGTGGAACTGGAGACAGTATTCTCTGGCAGACTCTGGATCTGCCCCCAGCCACTGAGGCTGAGATATAAACCAGGGGAAAGGTGATTCATAAGGTTAGAGTGACCTATGAGAGCAGAGGCACCTGTAGAAATACAGGGATCAGACAAAAATCTGGTCTTCCCAGGAGAGGCATTGCTACCTCTTCAGTTGTCCTAGGCCATGAGAGCCACTGGGTTTCACACATGGTCTTGAGAGCAGATTGGCCTTGCACAGGGCTTTAGGAGCTCATGGGCCTGGGTACTGGGCCTCACAAGGTGCTGAATTTTTGAGTCTGACATGCACTGGGATTTGGTTTGGACCATGATACAATGCAGAGTTCCTGCTGAAGTCTGGATCCACATGGATTGTCGATGGAATTGTGATAGAGATCTGTATGAATGTGGGACTGGAGCTGTGATAATACAGGCTGCACAAGAGAAAAGTTCCCAGAACTAGAACCCTAGTGAAAAATCACAAGGGAGACTGGTGCTTCCCCATGGCTGAGTGTGTTGGGGATCCAGACAGAGGCATATCAGGTAGAAAGAGATAAGCCTGATGTCTTGGAGACCTATACAGACTCACGCAGTTGTGGAATGTTGAGGTGTTGGGTAGTCTAATTGGGACTGTGAAGGAGGGGTGGCTTTCCCAGTTCTGGCACGATGAGAACCTGTCTGGCAAGTAAAAAAGTGAAACTCATCTTGAATTCCTCCCTGCCCCCCACTGTCCCAAAATTCTTATGTTACGAAGAAAAAAAAATAATTTACTGTGAGTGTAGCTGAGCACTGGAACAGGTTGCCTAGAGAGGTTGGAGAGTTTCCATCCCTTGAGATACTGAAAACCTGACCAGACATGAACCTGAACAACCTGCTGTAGCTGACCCCATTTTGCGCAGGGCAGGGGGTTGCGGTGGTCTAGGCAATCACCAGAGATCCCTCCCAACCTCAGCTATTCCATGATTCTGTGACTTAGATGGTGGGAGTTTGGGCATGACTTCTAGTAAAAATAGTAAGGTTTATAGAGCAGAACAACTTCAGGTGACAGAATACTTACGGTCAGAACTGAAGTATTTAACCTTTGTAATATCCTTAGAAGGTATGAGCATATTTTGCTATTTTGCTTTCCCTAATACTTGCTGCGTGTGTTTAAGGTACAGGATGCTTGTGTAGTTCAATTACTTTCAGTTCCTGCTGAGAAGGAGGACTTAGCCTCTTTTGACAGTTATTTCTTTTTTTTTGATTTGGATATGGTCTTAATACCGGCAGCTTTTAAGTGTCTGCCTTGTTCTGGTACTGATGAGTATTAAAAAAACTCAGGGCTATCCCCTCAACCTCACCCCCTAACAGAGAGTGATCTGGAGCCATCCAGCCCTTGCTGTCTTCCAGGAATTTTGACATCGCCACACCTGTTTGCACAGAGTGCTTCTATGACTCAGGAAGAGCATGCAGCCCTCCTGCTCTCCAGGAAAGGACATGCAGCTCTGTAAAGATATCAAGTACAAGTAAACATGCCAAGCCCCCCTGGGCTTGCTTATTGTGCCAATACCAGTTTCTCCATGCTGCCCTTGGCACTGGCCCTGCAGGCCAGAGATGCTTCTCAGCAGCAATGGAGATACAGGTGGTGTTAGTTGAGGAGACCTCTCACCCAGGAGTTGCAGGATCCCATGGAAGGACACCTGTCGTCATCGTCATTCTTTGCTTGACACCTTTCACCAACGTTTCCTGTACTTTGCCATTTTTATATGGAAATATATGTGAAGGTACCTATTGCTTGGCTTGTACCCCTCTCTCTCTTCAGAGACAACCGGAAATTCTTTTAGGATCTCTTTAAAAAGATGGTAGATGCCTGCACACTACACTCAGAAAAGTTTGAACCTACCCATCTGCTATTGAATGTCTATCCCCCAAACCTATTGATTTTTTCACTAATAAGGCCGTAAGGGAGCCTGTCCCAGCCACCTGGCGTTCTGCTGCATCCTAGCATTGCCAGCACAACCCAACTGAGAATAGGGAATTTCTCTGTGTTTGCCTGATGCCTTTGTCTCTAATTATCACAGATACTGCTGAAAGTCCACATGCAGACTAGGGACTCAAGAAATGAGCTCTCATAGGCAAAAAGCATTCCTAATACTCTTTTCATTTCTCCCTAGCAGATGTCTAAGCCGTCTTTGCCTAAGCATAAGTTCCTTGGGAAATTGAGCTGTTTTTTTTTTTTCTTTTTTTCTTTTATTCTTTTTTTTTTCCCCCCCTCTTTTTCCTCATGGCCTCCAAGGAGGACTTCGTGGCCTTCTTGTCTGAGGCCCAACTCCAATGCCTGAAATCCCCCATAGGTCATACAGGGATCTGGCACTGCCATTTTCTCAAAGTGATTCTCAGAGTCCCTCTGAGGTGGCTGGGAATCTCAGCCACTTCTTGGATGGCACTATATTTCACCCATTCTCGGAGTAAAAAACAAGTCAAACATGAGAAAGCCAGACCACAATAGAAATAAGAGATTCCACTGAAATGGTGTCTTCTGGCCCTGGACTTCCTGTCCAGCCCGGGTAGTCCATGCAGCTCTGCTGGGGAGACGGTTAAGAACCATAGACTCTCTCTTGCACTGCCACATCCTTGTTTCTCTCCTGCTGCTCTATCATCTCATGGGGACAGCTGTATCCCCATCACCACTCTGGCATCTAAAACATTATACTAACCAAGTTCCAAACATCCAGGCCAGTGCTTGCTCCATCTGTTTCGCCAGTCCCCAAATTCTCCCATCCCATCCCTTTATAGCAATACTCCCACAAATGTCATAGAATACCTTGGGTTGGAAGGAGCCTTGAGAAACTGTCTGGTCCAAACCCCTGTGCTAAAAGCAGGACCAACTTTGAAGTTGTGTCTGACTTTGAACTCAAGTTTCTTAGGGTTATGTCCAGTATGGTTTTGAATATTCCCAAGGAGGGGGAGTATACAACCTCTGTGGTCCCTGTTCCAGTGCTTGACCACCCTCAGGGTGATTTTTTTTTTTTTCCTGATCATCTAGTCACCTTCATGTTCTTCATGTGTCTGGATATGAACTTCCTCAGACAGGAAGCAGAATGTCCTGGCATGAAGGGCTTCAGAATCACTTCATGTGCACTGGCTGCTAGGGGATCACAAAAAAGGACCTTCTGGTTGTTGATAGCAGATCTGTAAAAAGGCTACAATATGACCAGAAGGACAGCTTTTGTACAATGTACAACTAAAACAGCTAGGGTACTTAGCCCTGGCAAAGAGACCACTGAGGAAGGAGGAGAATGACACAGAGAAAGTGAACAGAGAAAAACTGGAGACAAACAGAAAAAATGAGATGCTTTTTCCTGTGGGTTAGATCCAGAGTACTGCCCTCAAGCAGGCATAATCAAGAATTCAGACACAGGATGGGAACCATTTAGAAAAAGATCTGAGAGTATAATGGATCATAGTTTAACATGTCAGCAATGTCATGCTTCTGGAAAGACAGCTGTTATATTAGGTAGTATAACCCAGAGGTAGTCCATGGGGAGCAGGAATTAGTCCTTCAGCTCCACTCAGTGAGGGCCAGGCTTCAGCTAGAGTGTACTGTATCCGGACTGAAAAATGAAAACCAGTCAGAAAGGGTCCAGAGGACAGAAAAGATGAGAAGGATAGGTCTGGATGTAAACAGTCAATGGGACAAGACTGTAGGAACAGATGATAATAGAAAATAACTACTGGAACAGGATTGAAATCATCTGTTTTCCAAATCTTTGTACACCTTGGATAAGTAAGGAATCTAATTACCTCAAGGAAGATGCAGGTTAGACAGAAGAAAAAGCTTTCTAGCAGGACACCTCCAACTTGGAATGGCCATGAACAAAAACTAAAAGCTCCTTCAATTAAGGCTTTTAAGTTAGACAAACATGTCAGGAATATGTGGGTGCAGAGTCCCTGCCATGAGGCAGTGGATGTATGCTCTCATGAAATCCCTTCTGACCTATTTTTTTCTATGCTGACTGTTGTGACTTCACTGTCCCCTGTGTCTGCAGGACACTGTGGCTGCCAAGCTGTCCATTTCCCTTCTGCGCCACACTGAGCTCCTCCCTGCAGACAAGGCCTTCTATGAAGCTGGGCTAGCTGCCAAGGTGAGAGCTATCTGCCATCTGAGCAGCTCAGGAGCTGGAGGACCCTGGGCTCAGGGGTTCTCAACTTTATCTTCCACAGTTCTCCTTGAGCTGCATTGGTACACCAGTAGCCAGACACTGGCTTTGGAGGCCTTTCCTCAAACAGCTTGCCAGCCTCTACAGTTTGTCATGGATTGGCATTAGGTAGTGGGAGGGCAAACCTGAACTAGCAAGAGGTCATGAACTGCAGACCCAGGTGGTAGACCAGAGGCCACATATATTGCATGGCTCTGTTAGTGCAGGTGCAGGACTCTTAACTGGTCCACCTTGCTCTGGGTCACCTAACTGTTATCACCTGTTGTGTACTGACACTCCTGATACTACAGACTTTGACCACCTGCCCAGACATAATGACACATGGCAAGCATAGCAGTATGTTCTTACTGTCTGGTGCTGGCTTTCTAGCCCATTACTCAAGTGGGAGAGTTGTGGCTATGAAAATAAGCCATCAGCTGCCTGGTCTCACTTGGAGTTTCTCTCTACACTAGGCAGTCAACTGGGAGAACATGGCATTCATCTTCCTGAATCGTTTCCTGGACCTCTCAGATGTGCGTATGGTCTGCTGGGGGAGAGGACTATCATACTTAAAAATAACAGTGGTCCATAGGGCCCATACAGCCCCTCAGCCTGGCCAGAGGGACTTCTGAGGCTTGAATGTGGCAGCACATGTGAGCTGGTGTTGATGGAGAACACAGGGCCCTGAACTTTGCTCTGTGTGTGCACTAGCTGTGGAAGGACTTGCCATGCAGGGCACCTGAACAGCCCTGACCATGTCACCATGCATGTGCCAATGTCACCTTGCATGCTGCAGCAAAGAGCAAGTTGGCCTAATGGTTTAGGCCTGTAGTCTTCATGGCTGCAAGTGCTGTTACAGCGTTCAGGATGATCTCATCTGAGCTGTTCCAAGAGAAGGAAAATTATCGGGGGGAGTGTGTGGGGGGGGTGGAAGACATGGCTTGATGCTGTAGCCACCGTGATACAAGAGTCAGGAGCTGAGGCCCCATGCTCGATTCCTTCCTTGAATAGTAGGTTGGTTACCATAAAACACCAAACACCCTAGGAAGCTGACAGACCTTACTGTACCAGTCTTCCACGTGCTATTAGCAGCTGCTGGAAAAAATGCTCCCCATTTCATCTTTCCTTTCTTTGAGGCCACCCGACAAGCTTGAGTAGTACAGTGTTTAAGGGGCACACATCCTCTGGCACTGCTGAGGATGGCTATAAATTGCCACCTCCCAGGAGGGCCCAGTCATCACAGCACTAGCAGCTAGGGGTATCGGTAATGCCACCCTTACAATATAGATTGTAGTGTGAACACCAAGGATGGTATTGCCAAGTACTCCACCACTTCTTTCTCAGGCCATTGAAGAAGGGAACCTGGATTCTCTGGACCACTCAGATTTCCAGAGCACAGACATTCCCTTTGAAGTGCCACTTCCAGCCCATCAGCATGTGCCTGTGAGTATCATCTACTTTCTTCAGCCCTCTTCAACAGTGATGCTACCTTAGGGCCCTCTCTGAACAGGGACTGCAACAATGGTGGCACTACAGAAGATGGAAATGTAGTCAGCTCTTTCCCCTGCCCTGTGCCCCACCCTCCTCACCACAAACACACATGCAGCCTTTTGCTCCCTCTGCAATATATACATGGTTGTGTACAAATGCACCCCCGCCCCCATACACACACGAGTGTGTGTGCACATCCTGCATGCATGCTCATGTGTCCTGCCCTCCCCAGCATGCTCCCTAGTGTTGAGGAGCAGCAGCTGGGAAGTGGCACAGCAGTATCAGATGTTGCCCTGGCCTCTGCCCTGCAGGAGGAGAACCGAGAGGAGGTCAGGGACTGGGTGCTTACCATGTCCATGGACCAGCGGCTGGAGCAGGTGCTGCCACAGGATGAGCGTGACACATATGAAGCCTCATTGGTGGCAGCAAATACAGGGGTGCACTCCCTGCCCTGTGTGCTTACAGGTACGCACCAGGCCAGCTCACACATATGCAGGGAGTGGGGAGCATCTTGCAGGTGGGTCTGAGAGGGAGTCAGTTGATGCTGTAAGAGGAGGAGGGTGACTATGTGGCTATGGGGACTGGTTCAGCTGGATGAGATAGCCTGGCTTTTTTTTTTTTTAACTGTGAGGGTAACTGAGCACTGGAACAGGTTGTTCAGAAGTTGTGGCATCTCCATGCGTGGAGATACTCAAAAGCCATTTGGATCTGATCCTGGGCAACTGGCATTAGGTGGCCCTGCTTGAGCAGGGAGGTTGGACGAGGTAACTTCCAGAGGGACCCTTCCAAACTCAATTATTGTTTTTCTATGACCCTGCTTAGCCCTGCGCAGCACTGTCTAGGAGACTCTGCCCAGGCTGGCCAATACAGGCACACACATATGCACATACAGCGCCTGTCCCCACTTTGCTGCCTTCTGCAAAAGCTGTCTACAGTTGCAAGGACTGTCGTGTCCCATTTCCCCCACACACACACTTGCACACCTCATAGTGGGGGATGGGGGTACAGGACTGGAGTGGAGAAGGGGATGGCACAGGGATGGGCCACCAGGAACAGGGCTCTGGCTCCAAAGCTCAGGAAGGAGGGTTGCTATCATTTGATGTATTCACTGGAGTGCCTTGCTGAGGGCAGTTCAGCCATCATCATCCTTTGATCCCACCACTGTGGGCGCTCCCTTCTGTATTCTAGTCTAAAATCCAGAGGCAGCATTGTTCCCCTGCAACGCCTATTGGGAGTTGCCCTAGCCAGGTGGCCATGGCAGGAAGGGAAGGGGTGCACGGGGCAGGGTGGGCGGTTGTCTAATGTGGGTCTCAGCTAAGTTTGTGAGGGTGTTACTGTGTGGCCAGGGTATCCTGTGCTAAGGAACAAGATTGAGTTCAAGCGTCCAGGCCGAGAAGCCAACAAGGACACATGGAACAAGTTCCTGATGGCTGTCAAGGTGAGCCAGGCACCCTGTGGGGCAGGGAGATGAGCTGCAGGGTGTTCAACTCCCTCATGCTGATTATAAAACATTGTCCCACTGGGTGGAGCTACACCAAACCAGGACCATTTTAGTGCACCCTTCCTGCATGCTGCTAGGCAGGAATTAATCTCACTTATGGTGCTGGGGCAGCCAGCTCTGCCTGTGCAGCTCTGTCAGCTCCCAGAGGTGCCCTTGGGCAGAGGGTGACGGCACCGCCCCATTGCCAGTGCCAAGGACACCTCTTTTATTCTGCAGACATCCCACAGCCCTGCATGCCAAGATGTGCTGAAGTTCCTCAACCAGTGGTGTGGGGGACTCCCAAGCACCAGCTTCTCTTTCCAGTGAGCTGGACTGGGAAGGCCAGTCACAGCTTTCAGACCTGTTCTTCAGCTCCCTCCACGTCTAACCCCAATAAACATGTCGCTCAATCTTGCTGTGCTCCTGTTTGTCAGGGGATGCAGAGCCCAGGAGCACATGTAGCTCCCAGGACACAGGGCCATAACCTTGTACTCATGCTTTGGCCTCAGCCTGACTGCTAAACATGCAGATGCCACCCTGATGGGTGACGGTCACAATGCAGCCTTGTGTTGGGAGGGTGGGGGGCATACTAGGCAGGAAGATGGGTTAACGCACCAGCTGTGCTGTCCTTAGATCAGTGGACCCGGCTCCCAGCAGGCATCCACCCTGAGGAAACTGCAGCCAGTGTGAAAATGAAAACTTTTTATTTACTCAGAGAAATAACAGCTCACAACAAAGGGGTTCTTCGCCTGTTCGTTGGCCTGTTTCTAAGCACAGGCACAGCAAGCTGGCCCTGCCTGCTCTGCAGCTGGGCCACCAGGACCCAGGCCAACCCTGGCTTTTGCCAGGCCACAGCATTCCTCCCCCCCCCCCCCCCCAAGTCCCCAGCATGTAAGAGACTGATGGAGCTTTCAGTGTACCAGTAAGGGCGTCACGGCCTGGGAAGGGACGAAGATGGAACAGGGAACACGGCACCTGCNACACACACACACACACACACACCCGGCCCACCCTACCCATGCCTACACCTGTGGCAGGTGCAGGGTGCAGCTTCAGCCCCCCCGTATGACAGCACTCATGCAGCACCACCTGCACGGAAAGATTGGGTGTGAGTCCAGAGCTGTGCTACAGGGCCAGGCACCATGCTGATGCCTCTGGCCAATGTTTGTAGTAGTGCTTGGAAAGAGAGATTACTGGAGGCTGCTGTGGGCAGAAGGCCCTGTTGACAGCACAGCCGTTGTCCCCCCCCCCACCCCTCCCTCAAGCACAGCCCACACACTGCACTCACCTCTCTCACTAGGCACAAGACTCAGACAGCTCCACCAGGAGCTGCCCCTCCTTCACTGTACCTGGTTTGGCCAGCTAGAAGAAAAGACAGGTAGAGGTTTGCAGGGCCCCACAAGGGCTGTGCAGAGGGTTGGGGCAGGGAGAGCCTTCAGGCCAGCCAGAAGAGGCTTTGCTATCAGCAGGATTGGTTCTACCTGCAGCTACTGAAGATGAAGGGGTAGCAGTCCATCATCAAGGCTGGCTAGAAGTAGTTCAAACTTACTTATTCCACACACACTCCCTATTGCCTGCTTGTATGAGAACAAGGGCCCAGCAAAACCCAGCACTTTCAAAATGCAGCAGTGGTGGCCCAAGCCGGGAAACCTGTCTGCACTCATGGGGCATACCTGATCTTTGACGTAGGTGCGCGCACAGGGGCCAATGCCCTGTAGGATCAGGGCCACCAAACAGCACCTGCCAGACAGCACAGCTTCTGCAGCCACGAGCACCATAGAGGGGAACCAGAGCGCCAGGGCTGTGTCCTGCAGAGCAGAAGGTCAGATGTCCCTCAGGGAGTGTGGACCACTGCGCCCAGCATACAGCTGAGAGGAGCCCATGAAGGCAAAGGGGGCGGGGGGGGGTGTACAGAAAAGAAAGAAAGCAAGAGAGAGAAAGAAAGAAAGCAGAGGCAAGCATTGGCCCCACACACACTCACATAGATGCGTGTGGTGTTGAAGGGACAGTCGTTGGTCACTATGGCTGCACGGGCGTCAGCTGGCAGTGCAGAGCTGTTGCAGCCTCTGACAAGGCGCATGCCACGGCTGTGAATGGTGAGGGCAGTGGCCAGCGCCAGGCCCACAGTGCACGCTGTGGACAGCAGGCAGTTCAACAGGGACACACTCAGTAGGGTCCAATGCTGCTGGCAGCAAGGAAAGCATGTGAGAGTGGGCTGGTGGGAGCCAGGGGAAATGCCAGGGCTAGACACTGGCACTGCATGGGGACGGGCACACCACGCATCTGCATGGTCACTGTACAGGCTAACGGGGGGGGGGGGGGGGGGCACTGTGAACCCCCACCAGAGGCTTGTGCCAAGTAAGTACATGCATGCAATTCCTTGCTGCTTCCCGTGTGGCTCCACTCGGCTGAGGCTTTTGTACTTCCTTCACCTCGCCCATGAACTCAGAGCCACTGAACTGCTTGCTCCAATAGTCTCCCATTCTGCCCCAGCGCCACAAACAGCAGAGGCTCCCACCAGCAGCCCTGCCTCGTGCAGACCCACGCTGCATGAGCTCAGTGAGATGCTTGACCCTGGCTGCAGCTTTACCCATCGGTTGAAACATCTCTGCCCCAGGAAGATGCCCAGTGTCCAAGCTGCTGCCCACCCTCCTGGCACTGCCAAGGAGGCTGAGGCAGGGCAGCAGGCAACACCTACAACCCTGTGAGCTGTCGAGGCACCGGCAGCAAAGGCGGAAGGAGCTGCTGGGGACAAGGTCCAGGGGAGCGGCTGCTGGCAGGGCCCAGGCCCCGCTGAGGCCCCCAGCCAGCTGGGTCCTGACCGGCTCGGCCCAACCCAGCAGCACCGCACTCACCAGGGCTGCCCGGGACAGGTTGTGCGACACCAGGATGGCGACAATGCCCGCGGCGATGCTCTGCAGGGAGAGACCTTCGCTCAACACGCGCCTCGGCCTGTGCCGGCTGCCCTTCCCGAGGCCCGACCCCGGCCCCGGNCCGCCCCCGCCCCGCCCCCGCCACTCTCACCAGCAGCCCGGAGACCACAGACACGACGTTGGCTACCGCGTACTCAGGGGTGGTGCCGGCCACGTGCCGCAGGACGGAGCCGTGCACGATGGCGCCCAGCACTAGGCTGCCGTGTCCAAGCACGATAAGGCCCAGCNGAACGGCCGCCCTCCGCCGGGGCCGCCCCCAAGGCGGGGCCCCGCTCTGCCCCAGCCCGGAAAGAAGCAGCACTCGGGTATTTACAAAACAGTTTATTAAAAATAGGAAATGATAGAAATGAGATGCGGGGGCAGCGCTGCGCCCAGCTCCGGAGAGGCATGCGGGGCCACGGGTTCAGCCCCTCCCAGCACCCCGAGACAGGAAGGGGACCCCAAGGGAGCCTAGGCAGGCAGTGCTGCCACAGCAGCCCCCAGGCCAGCACCGCTGGGCTCCAGGCTGCCTGCGGAGGCCCGGAGTGCACACAGGACCCGTGGCAGCATACGGCAGGGCGGGTATAACCAAGCTAGGCTCCAGGATGCTGCTGCAGGGGACACAGCCCAGGTCAGCACACACTACAGCCTTGCACCTACAGTGCATGCTGAAGTGCAGGACTGTGGGGCTGTGCAAAACAAGTAAACAAAGTGCAGCCAAAGGGGAGCAGAAGAGGCAGGCAAAGCGCCAGGCTGGTGCTGGGGGAGCCTGGCCACCCCTGGCTCCCTCTGCCCAGGAAGAAGGGTAGTGACTGTTGCCAGAGGCAGTTGCAGAGTGGGGTACAGACTGTGAGCAGGGCTTAAGGACTCCCCCCTGCTTACCTTTAAATTAAAAAAAAAAAAAAAAAAAAAAAAAAAAAAGAAAAACCATTTCTGTGCTGTGCAAAAGACACTTTGTACAATTCAAACAGAACAAACTCCATGCACATGAATGGGGCTACAGAATACCCCAAGCCAGGACCCGTCTCCCAAGCACCACCTGGCAAAATCCCAACAAAAACAGGGCTGGAAATAATACTGATGCGCAAAGTCCCCTTTAATAGGCGGGCAGGGAGGATTGTCGCTGGGCCCAGCCACGGCACATGCAGGACAAGCTTCCAAGCACTGCAGCTGGGGTCTTGCTGATGCCCTACGGTGATGAACAGACACAGAAGGGGTCACAGGCAACAAAGCCACACTGGCCCCCTGGGAGCCAAGAGGTGCTAAGATGACACGGTCACTGCCGTCAGGGCTCCGTTCCGGGTGTAGTAGAACTTGCTGAATGCCTCTTCAAGTAAACAGGTAAGTCTGCTCTGGTCAGCCTGGGAAGAACAAGCTATAGTGAGGGGTGGGCCCAGGCAATGCAAAGCCAAGAGCTTGGCTAAAGCCTGCCAGGGTACACAGGCAGGGACGTGCTATTTCTTCTACCTCCTCGGGTAGACAAGGACATTTAAGTCTGAGAAAGGAATGCAGAGCTACATCCCTGCCTGAAACTCAAGCCGGCTCACCTCACTGATAAATCCAAGCTGGACCAGTTCAGCTGCCAGTTCCTGGATATTGTCATCTGCAACACAGGGAAGGGTGTAAGTCCCAGGTCTAGACTGCACTGCTGACCCCAGTGCACAACAGTATGGGAGGAAAGGTACTTACTGGGCTGTAGGTCACAGCTCAAGTGTCGATTCAACTTGTCTTCCAGTTTCAGCAGCAGTGTTAACTGCAGGGTAGAGAAGTTCTCATGAGGGGCTGCAGTTTTACAGGCAGTGGCCACCACGGCCAGGAACACCCCCAAAGATCCCCATCGAGATAGGTATCACCCCTCTGCAGATCCCCACAGGAGTCTAACAGAACAACCACATCCAGTGCAATTCCCAAACCACTGCCAGCAGCACCATCCTGTGGAGGAAGTGCCCTAAGGCTGCACACCTGAAGGATAAGCCATAAATGTCAGCTAAGTAGCAGGGCATTTACAGGCATGGGCCTTGATCTGGCTTTGGGCAGCTCTGGTTATAGAAGGTCATGACAGGCACCAGCAGCACATCAGCATGCTTGGCACCACATGTTCTGCACAGCTGCCTCGGTATACCCCCCCACAGCATGCTCAGCCAGAAGATGGGAACGTACATGGTGCTTCACTCCCTCCTCTACTGACTCAATGTTGCACTGCATCAGCACCACCTGAAACAGAAGCAGAGATGCCCCATGACTCACTGCTGCTGCACAGCACAGCTGCCAGGGGAGGAGCGGAGTTCCCATCTCTCACCTTGCGGGTTTCCACCTCAGCTGGCTCTGGAGTTGGGGTTTTCACTGATGGTGGAGCAATGGGAGACTTCACAACAACCTGCTGGGGCTGCTGGGGTCGTGGCATCCCAAAAGCTGTGAGTGGGTAGATACCATTCCTACAAGAAAGGATCAGGTTATGCCTCTGCTAAATGACTCCAGTGTCATACACAGTTAAAGATGCACTTAAAAAAACAAACATAACAAAAACAAAACCCACCACCACCAAAAAAAAAACCAAAACCCTCTCTTACCTTACATCTTCCAGAAACTTGTCCAGCTCCAGTGCTGGAGATTGTGAAAAGCTGGAGGGAAAGAAGTGCTGAAGTGAGATGTCATCTAACAGAACCATCCACTCAAGTCTCTTTGGATGCGGTTTCAAATCCCTATGTCCTAGACTACAGCTGTGTAAGCGGGCAGGATGAGTACAGCCAGTCAAAGGCGAGATGTACTCACCTTTGCCAGTACATCTTCCTGTGCCAGAAGGCAACTGTTCACAGAAGCTAAGGACAAGGCAACATTTTAATTATAGCAGAAACAGGCATCACCTCTCTGTAGAGAGTTGTCCAATGCAAACAATTATTTGGAAGCTAGCCCAGTAACACCATGTTCCCATGAAGTTTTTTTCCAAGGTTTTTTGTAGACATTTGTTCTGCAAGACCCATAAACTCTGGGTCTCATCACCAAACAAGCAAAGGCACTCAGAGCTGCAAAGGCAAGAACTGCCCAGTATGACAAACCGTATCACTCCAGACCAGCAGCTAGAAACTACACCTCAGAATTTAATGCCCTACCCAAATATTTCTCACTGCAGTTCTAAATACTTTTGTTCTCTGTGTAATTCCTTTCAAAGATTACATTAAGACAGCAAGGATGAACAAGAAGTGTTACAAAGGAAGTCTTCCTATCAATTTGTTTTGAATTCCTGAGCCTTTAATTCTGTTGAACATCTCACTTGCTGGCAGCTGACGGAAGATCGTAAGCACTGACAACCCCTTCCCTTTGTGCATGTCTAACGCTTTTCCTCTTTCTCATTCTCAAGAATATACAGTTCCTCAACATGGTGAGGATTATGCCTAGTCCCTTGCTAAAGTCAGCTCACGATCTGTCCCAGCACAAAGGTTGTTACATTGTGCATGTACAATGTACACATAATGTCTTTAGATGTTTCACCTAGTTAGTGTAACCTTCTCTCCCATTATTTAGCATCCTGATACCATATTTGCTCTCAGCTATAGCTACGCAGCAGTGGGTTTTCATCAAGCTGTCAATGATCTTTTCCTGTGGTGTTAGTTCACACCCTTCTCAGACAGAAACAGTTCTTTTTTCTCTGAAGCAAGTTATTGTTGTCTTTTGCACAGCCCAGGAAGTTAGCAACACCAGAATAGTCCACAGTGAGCACCTCATTTCTTTCTCGTTCTGACAAGCTAGGACCACAGGTTCTCCTACTTCACTAACTCCCCAGTAAAACATTTTCCTTATCACTGCTGTCAATTCAGCTTTTTAGCGTCCACTTGACCACAACTTCTTTTAGATTGGTTGTAACAAAGACTTGGAGCAGCCAGTCTTCCCCTTTACCACTGTAAAGTACGACTGTTAAACCTGTTTTGATGAATTTGAGAGATCAGTAAGAGACTGTAAGCTGCTCAAATCCTGCCATGATCCTCCAAGCGGTTTGCTGTTCCTACAGATCTGGTCTAGGCTGCACATCTGCCTCGGTTCCTCAGACCACTCTGCAGCCCTTTTCAACACACAACACCCTTTACTTTCACGTCCCATCCTCTAGTACAGTAGCACTACAGTAGAAAAATTATTAATTTTTCTAGCAGCTCAGCTTATGTGGCTTTCTGATAAATCATCTGAAAATGATGCTCTCTGACATTTCAAGTCATTACTCTGCTTTATTTTTCCTTTCCCAGCACTCTGAGGTACTGCACAACAAAAAAGCAGGTCCCAGTTAGTATATACCAGATAAACAGTCCTCTGCAGACTGAGGTCTAATATAAAGAATCTCTCTTGTACACCTTTGGCTATTCGTTCTTTGTCCTCTATTTAGACCCTTTAATTAAAAACATTCCAAAGGGAATTCAATGCTATTATTTACTAGCTTTATGAGGATCAGAATGTCAGTTTTTAGAAAGGTCTGTATGACTCAGCCCCTCAAATGAAAAGAGCTCTTTTTCTTGCCTTCTTAGTTTCTTTTGTTCAGTAGCCTGAGCATCCCAGAATGCTTGGCTACATTGGAACCTGAAGTTTAGAATCAAAAATTTAACATCACTTTTTGCTACTCTACTTGCTCCATACATATTATGGTCACTTACCTAGGGAGCCACCTCTACAGCTTAAGTCGCTGCTATGTGTTTCTGATAACTGCCCAAAAATGCTTTTCCCTTTCCATATTGTAAAATGACCTGCTCCGTTACAAAAACATTCAGGAACCATTTCTCCAACATGTTGGACTCCATTTGACACGCCTGTGAGGGGTCCAAGTCACTTCACCAAACCGTTCTGCCAGGTTTTGCTAAGGATTGCTCCAACTACAGTGTGCTAATTTCCCTCCCCTCAGTCTGGGGAACAAGTCACATCCCAGCTGTGTGGAATCTGTTCATGCAACACTGGCACAAGTTCTTTTTCCACTCAGCAGTTACCCTCCACAGCATTTTTTATGCCCAGAGAAAGTACACACTTCACCAACAGCACCATCAGGTCCCTTTTGTTTACCAGTTATTGGTGAAACAACAACGCTAACTTGAAGGCAAGAGTCCCAGGCAGATCCTTCAGTGCCCACCCCAGTGCCCTGGAGTCTGTTCCACATGCACCTGAGAAGATCCCTCCAAGCACAGCAAGGGGTACTCACATCATCTTGACTCCTTCCCTATCTGCATGATTAATCTCTGCCAACACTGCACTCATGTCAAGGTTTTTGGTCATTTCTTCTAAAGCATTTTCAGGAATCATATCTATTAAAAAAAAAAAAGTTAGACCTGAACAACTGCAATTCTTTTCTATCCTAAGAAAAGCAATAAAAAAAGCAAGAGGTTTTATGCTGAAAAGCCTCCTGTGCCACTCAGAGCAGGCCGATCCCCATACTCCTTCGGGCTCCGCAGCAACTGCAGTTCTGTTTCACAAGACCCTGGTCCCTGCCTGTTAAGACTAGCACAAAAGTCTTGCTTTCCAGAACACCAGCTGCAGTGACAACTTCACAAAGGTTTCCATAACACAAGATGTGGCAGCTTGGGACTCCATACTCACGCTGATGCCCAACGATACAGTGAGCAGCTAGTAGCTTTAGTGATGGCACCTCAAACAATGCCTGATGAAAAAGGAGCTCCCGGGCAGTGGGACGTTTGCTAGGGTCCTGTTCTAGACACTTCTGAATGAACTCCTGAAAGACAAAAATTGCATGAGACGATGTGCAATGCCAAGAGGTGCAAATGGGTGCTGACCCCTCTTCACTCACCCTCTGCAAGGGGTCCTCCAGCAGCTGGATGGCACTGTTAATGGCCTCCTGGGGCACATAAGATGACTCTCCGTTACCCTGTATCTCCAGCACTGCCATCTGCAAATACAAAGTAGCATATCAGACTTCACCAAGAAGTGCTTATTACATTGAACAGAGCTCAAGACCACCACTGCCAAGTGTGAGATCATAACAGCCAAGTTGTTTGGTGCTATTTAAGGTCACAGTTTGTAGAGGCAGAGAGAGAATAACTGCTTCATTATGATAGCTTCTTTGTAGCACTTTAACAGATTGCCAGAGAGACCTGAAAACTAAGTCAGCATCACCTCAGACAGTTACTAACTCTATTTTGAATCTCATGATCCATTGGCCTGCACTTCTGCCTGATAATTCCCATCCTCTAATGAAGCAGTAGCTGGATCACTGCCAGAATCTGACAGCGTCCTGCCTGGCTGTATGAATAGCTCTATATTACAGGCAGAAAAGCAAGCACACAATGCCATCCAGAACTAGCTCCAGCCAACACATACACAAATTCACAGCTATGAAAGGCTGGCAGAAGATTCCAGAGAATGTCTTAAGATTAAACTCAAGTTTACCTTCCTAAAAGTTGTGTGTTTTCACAGTTCTTTTCCTGCTTCACTTATGGGATGCGCAGCATAGGTTCAGAATTCTTTGTGGGCTCTTTCTGGAATTCTCCCCAGATAACTCATACTAACTCACATTTCCTAGTCTTGGGCCTACTGATTGCAGGGACAGAGGATTTTATGATTCTGTGAACCACTAAGCTGCTAAGACCAGGTACGTCAGACTCATGCTTGACAGCAACCAGAACCTCTATCAGCTGGGGACAGGCTGGGGCCAGACAGCTATGGAGTGTCCTCTCCTCCAGATACTACAGGAAGAACAGCAACTCCCCAGAAGGAAGGGTTTTTTGTTTTCTTCCATGCATATTAGGCACAGTTTGTAGTAGTGACTGTTCCCACAGCAGGTGGGTCAGTCTTCAGAACTGTCCAATACCCAGAGTAATGAATTACACACCAGGAATTCCAGAAAGAACCACAAATTACTGAGTTATTTACTTCTTAGTAAGGCATTTGGGGGAGCCTTGATAGGCATCCATACGAGGCAAAGTGCATTTGGCTCAGAGAATAAAGGGCACCTGTTACCAAACTAACCCATCCATGACCACAGCAACTCCATAAAGCCATCTCCTTCCCTTGAATTTATTCTCTTTATCCCATAACCACAGTGTTCCACACTCACCTCCAGGGCACACATCCCGAAGGAATAAATGTCCACAGCAGTGGTAACATTGGCAACTTCTGTAACACAGAAACAGTGCTCTGTTATCAGTCTCTCCCTGCACTCAGCTGCAGGACCAGGTCTGTATCAGGCTATGATAATCCTGCAGCCTTCTCTCCCTCCTCTGCCTTCAAAAGAGTTGAAGCAATAAAACAGGCAAATAACACAAAACTGACCATGTGACATCTCTCATGAGACTGTAGCTGAAAACAAGACGCACAAGAGCCTGGAAGCATTAGTGAGACAGGCCAACAAAACTCAGGTTTGCAGCTGTTGCCACACCATACCTCCATATTCCGGGGCAAAGAAGTGCAGGTTCTTCTGCTCCTCCCGACATGTCTTCACATGGTTGTTAATTGTGTCTGGTGCCACTAGAAGAAAGTCATGAATGCTTAGGATACAAGAAACCTTAGCCCATCCCCAACTAGATCCTATGGAATGTATGCAACTCCAGGGCCCTCTGGCTGCCCAAAGGGGCACCGCAATGGAGTTAAGTTCGCCCTTCATCACTCCCTCATCTCAGGTCACTTGCCGTAAAACATTTCTCCTTTGCTTCCTTGGCTGCAGATTGACTAAGGCAGCTTAGCATTAGCTCTCCAAGACAACCCTGGAGTCCAGAGCTTCTGCTGAATTGGAAGATGAGCTGGCAAGAACTCCCCTGTTAAAGTGCAAGTCCTGAAAACATCTCACTTAAATCAGATTTATAGCATTTATCACAAGCAACTCAACTATAACAGAAGCCCTAGGAACAGCCAGGAACGCCAAGATCGCTGCAGTTACAGTCACCACCTTAGGGCTCCAGGAGAGGGACGGGTCTATAAGGCAACTTTTCCTAGCAAGACTCTTCCACATGTCAGCAGGACACTGACACCAAAGTAACTCAAGACAAAAGTCAAGCACAGCTGCTGAACAAAACCTGACCACCCTGACAGCACAGGTCTCCCAGCAGCCAGCACCTGCACGGCCCCAACCACCAACCACTCAGAGCTGCGGGGAGGGAGTAACTCCCAGCCACAAGAACAGTGAGAAGAACGCAAGAATGGATAATCCATAAAAGATAAGCCCCTCAGGACAACCACCTCTAAAAATACTGCAAACAAGTCTCCACCAGGGAAAAAACACTGAGGTAGGCAGGGAACACAGTCACCATCCTATCTGAAGCTCTACTTCCACCTTAGAACATACCTAGTCCCACAGGCTCAGAACCATCTCCCACTTTGTCAACGTCCTAGACAACCGCAATTAGTCTTGGTCTGCACTGCTACAATGTGGACTTGCATGGCACGTGCCAAACGGCAAAGAGGACTCCCCGCTGAATGAGACTGAACTTGTGTCCAGTCTCAGAAAAGAGCTGTTCTTTGGGCTCTACTGAGAGAAGAAGGATCTCCCTTAACTCAATTCAACCCTTTCTGTGTGGCACATACTGAATCATATTATCTCATTCAAGCACTGGAAACAGAGCTTGCTCCAATGGCCAGTGTCTACTTCCCCAACAAACTGTTCATGGGTAGTTTACTACTTTTTGTTTTTGTGCTATCTCTGTCTTGAAAGTCCAATAAGACTACTTCCTTCCTAGTGCTTATCTGTTTACAGATACCACCAGGTCCTCTCAGCTTTACAGCATTAAGCAAAGTAAGCTAAATTCTCTGTCTTCCTCTTAAAACCCACTCCGCATTTTCCCAATGATACTGACTGCTTTAGAGGAGCCCTGGCCAGGGCCATGCACAATCGCACCAATTCTCTCTTTACTAGGGACTCTTCCCCAGTGGATCTTAACATTGCTTGTCAGTGATATGGCGGTAAGAAAAGGTAACTTGGTCAAATTCCTCCCTTGAACAGCCAGTGGAGGCCAGATCCTCTTCAATTCCTGGGTTTCTGTGTAGCTTTGTATTTTGCACTAATGAATTATGTGCCACTGCAATTAGTCCAGACTTCTAACGTATTCTTGTGCTTCTGGAGGATATCCTGACCTACCTCAATATCACACACTCTCCATATTTCTATTAGCAGCCTCTAGAGTACTGAGATCAGTGACTGTGGAACTCCAAACCCCCTGGTGGGGGGCTCCTTTTTCAAGTTCTACCCTGTCACCATGCCTCTTGAGCCAATGCCTTACTTTGCATACAGTGCAAATCATCTAAGTTTTGTCCAGCGTATCAGGTTCTTCTATTGGGCCTTCTAAACAGGTTCCCAGACATCCAAAATGGAGAAGACCTTTTAACTTGCTTTTGTCTAGATTCAGTTAAGGACAATATCTGCCTTAAGTAGCCCACTGCTGATATGTTTATGTCTGATCCGTAGGCAGTACTAAGAGAGGAGGGGCTATGTCCTGTTTTCTCCAGCAGCTGCATTTCCTCATCATTACCAGTCTTTCCTGCTTCCTTCCCATAGATGTGTCGGCTGAGGAATCAAGATCAGGTTTAACAGTACCGTCCCCTCCTCCCTCTAACTTATTTTTTTCCCCACTAAAAAAAAATTCACCACTGT
>VXAL01009636.1:28660-69833 GCA_013399475.1 Chauna torquata | reverse complement strand
GAATTAAAAATAATTTCCCCTAAAATCTATAATATACCAGTGGTGGGGTAAGCAATAAGGACAGCTACAGCTCTATAAAAGCCTACAAAGGACCAGAGGCTGATCACATTCAGAAACTCAATATCGCTGTAGAAGCACAGCCACCTCAGCGCTGTGAAAGTCCGGGTCAAGAATAAATTTTTCCTCTAAGTCAGACTGGCAATACCAGTAAGTTTCTGGGATTCCCCTGAGGCTTGGGCTGTAACTCAATCATAGGATCTCACTGACCCCTAATGTGTTCCCTGTATAGAAGAGCTCTTACTTTGTCCCAGTTTTTGTACAAGAGGGTATTTAAGACCTTTCAGAAAGCCTTCTGCCTTAAAGTCTGAAATTTTTATGGAACATGGATTTTCTTTTTGCAGCATGCAGCATACATGAAGTATGAAGCAGGTGTTTTTGTGAACCCTGCTAAACTTTATCTATTGGATGCATGACAGCCTCTGACTACAGGAAACTAACTATACAATCTGGGTATATTAAAAATAAGTCTTCTACTTTACTTGTTCTGACTTTCTTATCAGTACAATGGATCATAAAGGTAAGCACTAACCCAAAAAACATCTTCAGCTATGCAGTTCTGTACAGCGAGAGAGGTCTGGCAACTACCACCAAGATCTTGCACGTTGATGAGCTGCTGCCAGGGTAGCATTGTTGTCTGGCCAAAGCCAGACCCCTGAGAAGAGACAGGCACCAAGGCCTACCCTAAGAGTGACACACTATGTCAGCAGCGACAGTGTTGCAGGAACTCAGTACATAGAATTATTTAGGTGTTCTCGAGGGTCTTTTCCAACCAAGTCCAACCATCAACCTGACCTACCGAGACCCATCACTAAAGCACGTCCCTTTGTGCCGCGTCCATACGTCTCTTAAATACCTCCAGGGATGGGGACTCCACCACTGCCCAGGGCAGCCTGTGCCAATGCTTGACCACCTTTTCTGTGAAGAAATTCTTCCTAATATACAATCCAAACCTCCCCCAGCGCAACTTGAAACCATTTCCTCACATCCTATCACTCGTCACCTGAGACAAGAGACCCACACCCTCCTCGTTGCACCCTCCTTTCAGGTAGCTGCAGAGAGCAATGAGGTCTCCCCTCAGCCTCCTTTTCTCCAGACTAAACAACCCCAGTTCCCTCAGCTGCTCTTCATAAGTCCTGTTTTCTAGTCCCTTCACCAGCTCCATTGCTCTTCTCCACACACACGCAAGCAACCCAATATCCTCCTTGTAGTGAGGGGCTAAAAACTGAACGCAATATTCGAGGTGTGGTCTCACCAGTGCCAAGTACAGAGACACAATCATTTCCTTGGTCCTACTGGCCACACTATTTCTGGTGCAGGCCAGGATGCCACTGGCCTTCTTGGCCACCTGGGCACACCGCTGGCTCATGTTCAGCTTGCTGTCGACCAGCACCCCCAGGTCCTTTTCTGCTGGGCAGCTTTCCAGCCACTCTTCTTCAAGCCTGTATCACTGCATGGGGTTGCTATGACCCAAGTGCAGGACCTAGCATTTACCCTTGTTGAATGTCACGCAACTGGACTTGGCCCATTGATCTAGCCTATCCAGGTCCCTTTACAAAGCCTTCCCACCCTCAGGCAGATAAGCCATCAAGTGTTGGACTAATGTCCTCAGACAAGAAATCTGGTGCAGTACTACCCCAAACAACACTTTTCTGCCAAAAGTGGAGCAGAATCAAGGGCCCTATTTAAGAACAAGGAAGAGGCAGGAATCAATCACAAAAAAGGTATTAACAACAGAAACCTTAGCCAGTGACGTAACATAGGCACTCCCATACTAGAAAAACAAGTTTCAATGGAATCCTAACCCAACCTGTATCAATAATCATAGAATCACTGAGGTTGGAAGAGACCTTCAAGATCATCAAGTCCAATCATCCACCTAACACTACAAGTCCACCACTAAACCATGTCCTTAAGTACCACGATAGAAGAGGCGTTCCCAGGAACTATGCTGCCACAGCGCAATATAGTAATCCTAGGAAATTAAAAAAAAAAAAAAAAAGGCTGTCTGCACCTCATTAAGGATTTGATAAGATGATCTCCGCATCAGAGTCCTATGGACATTCTGCAATGGTACCAGTATTTCCAGAAAAAGCTGCATTTGCACTGTCTGTAGGAACTTTGAACTCAGACACACAGAAAGGCAGTTCTGAACTTGCCATTGTAGGTCATCCAGGGACCTTTCCCCTCTGATGTTTTATTCTTTGTGCCTCCAAACTCGAAGAGTTGCACTGGAATTCCTCAGTATATTTTCCTGTTACTGCTTCACTGACTCGCTCTGTAGCTGGGTTTGATTAGCCACACAGCCTTTTATCTGTCCTAGCAGTTTACTTCACAACTCACATGTGACTTGGCTGGAAGTCACATGCATTACCTTGATCACTTATTGCAAAGTTGAAGCAATGCAATATTAGAGCAAGGGCATAAAACTACCAGATTCTTCACCACATGCCTTAGAGCTAAGCAGAGATGGGCTTGTCAGACTTGCACCTGTTCCATTCATCACTGTGACAGCAACAACCCACCATGAAGTCAACCTTGAACAACTCACTGCAAGCATGTTAAAGGACAGACTGTTCTATAAGTGCTGTTACACATTGTGACAGTATTTTAGAAGCTGGGGCAACAGACTGGTTTTGACCTAGTCTAGTCATTACTGCATGTCAATCACCTTGGTATATAAGCCACTTAGCATAGATGCACGCTTGAGAGGAGCTTCACCTGAGTGTACAGTTTAAAACAGATTCATAACTGTAAAAGAGTACAGACTTTAAGGTACCTCTGATAGAAGCTCTTCTGACTGATTTCCACATCGTTTCTACTTGCCATCCACTACTATATATTGCAATGACTCTTAATTCTGTGAAGATTCAGATGTGTGAAGGCTAGGAACAATTATGTTAAGAAAGACGTTAAACAATAAAGGTCAAAAAGGAAAGTCAGATCACAACATTAACAATGAGCATGCCTTTCTCAGCCACAGAGAAGGGGAAGACAGCAAAGGGCAGACCACAAGACATAGTACCACACAACCGATTGGTCTGGTAGGGAATTAGTGAAGCAAAACTGGATTTTAGAGAAGGATTCAGCCAAATATGGTGTCCATGCAGGGCAGATGACAGGAAGAGACATGAAGTGCAGTAGAGAGTAGGACAAGCAACTTGCCTTTGGCAAGCTGAGCTCAATCTGACAAGAAAAGCATAAAGAAGCAGCAGCACCATTACTATAGGAACACACAGAGCTTGCTAGACTTCTTGAACCCTCAAGGGCGTGCTACTGCAAAGAGCTCACCAGGGTAAATAGACAACTCATCAGAAAGCCAGTCATTAGGAGTGTCAGCCAAGAACTCACTCGGTGGTATTACTTCCCAACTGTCACCAACAGCAAGTTTTAGCAGAGATGCCCAATCTCACAGTGACTTGCCTTTTTAAACACTACATGCTGCAGAATTCGTTTTCTTCTTGTCATGTGTGCAATTCACACCAACCTTTGTTTTGCATTCACCACTTCCTCCTTTCAAATAAGAAAGAATCTGCTCAGTAGTCCTTCTTTTCCTCTCAGAAAATTCAAGGGTTGAAGTAGCCACTGAACTACTCAACTGCCTCTTGCAAATGCCTAAGCATTCTCTGAAGCAGGAATATATTATTCCACTATTCCAATAAAGTCATCAAGTATACTGTACTCCAGATTTCAGTAGACTTAGAAAGCAGAGGAAAACAAGATGACATCCAGAAGGGTCAACAACTAACCTTTAAGATTAGTCTCAGGCTTGCTATGCAATCCAGCAACAGGGGATGATTAACTCCCTTACCTTTGCTGCACTGTACCAGCATCACAGGGATGCAAAATCTTCAACTGAATGCAAGACCATCTGTTTGCGACTATAAAGAGATGGCCACAGGGCCAGGATAGGTATCAGAACACATTATAATCACCTGCACTCATAAACTCAAGCCATTTTCACTGCTGCAGAAGAGTACAAGACTGCACAAAACAAAGACACTTCACAGTTCACTTCTGTGGAACACAAAGATGACAAGCGCATTCTTATTAAGAAGGGCACAACCTAGAAAATAAGCAACTAGGAAGTTATTGAAAAAAGCAGCACACAGCTATTAAGCATGGAATCAAATAGGAAAAGCAGTGGTAGATTTAAGTTGATCACAGAATGACAGTATCCTATAGCCCTGCAGATCTACATCAGTGACTGTAAACAGTGTTTACAAACTGATGACTCAGATTTGCAAATAAGCAGCAAGAGGATTATTATTACTATTTTTAAACAATTGTATATCTAATGAGATGAAGGGGCAAAGAGGTTTAGTACATAAAAAGTTCACTACACACAGTTATCAGTGCCACAGCCCCACAACTGCCTACACCTACATTTTATCACAACCATGAACATTGCTTCTGAATACAGTAACTAATCTCTGCTTAAAAGATGGCCCATGTTATTACTTCAGAAAAAATACTGCTACAGCAGAACCAGTGGTACATGCAACAGAGAGCCACTATCATACAAATATTCACCTGTTTTGAGAGAAATATCCTTCTCCACAGAAATTAATATAAAATCATAGAATCATGGAATGGTTGAGGTTGGAAAGGACCTCTGGAAGTTATCTGATCCAATCCTCTGCTCAAGCAGGGCCACCCACAGCCAGTGTTCCAGGACCATGTCCAGGTGGCTTTTGAAGATCTCCAAGGAAGAGACTCCACAACCTCTCTGGGCAACTTGTGCCAGTGGCTCTGTCACCCGCACAGTACGGAAGTGCTTCCTCATGTTCAGAGGGAACATCCTGTGCTCCAATTTGTGCCCAGTGCCTCTTCTCCTGGCACCGAGATCACTGCTGGGATCACATCATCTGACTGCAATACAGTATCTATATGAAAAAGATGATGGGGCAGCAGGACTGCTGTTCTTGCTCAGTTCTTCCACAACTGAAATGGCAGGGAGCTAATTAACTACAGTAGCCCCACATCACTGCACAAGAATCACCTGGGTACATGAAAACAAGAAAAGACATTCACTGAAATGGTGCAGAACAAGCTACTCTGGTGGAATCTTCTGCTCAAAAAAAAAAGGCAAACACTGAAAAGCAAAGTCCTCAGAAACATGACTGTACAAATTGTTTCAATGTTTTGAGCAGCTCTGCCTAAAGAAATTTGGATTGAACCAGTATAAACACACATTCAATTCAAATGCCATTCAGGTCCACAAGTTTGAGTACTTCAAGTTTAACTTCCTCAAACTTCATATTTCTGTGATTACTACTGTTTCACAACATGCCAAACAAGCTGCCCAAACCCCCTTGGAAGATTTAATAAACAGAAAACCTCACCCCTTGAAAGCAGAAGCTTGAATGAAAACACAAGTCAGCCCACGTGCTTCAAGACCCAAATCACAAAATTATTAAGGTTGGAAGGGACCTCTTGAAAATCCAGTCCAACCCCCATGCTCAAGATGGTCATCTAGAACAGGCCACCAGGACCATTTGCAGTTGGGTTTTGAATATCTCCATGGAGGAAGACTCCACAACCTCTCTGGGAAGCCTGTGCCAATGCATGGTCACCCCCACAGCAAAAAAGCATTTTCTTGTGCTAGATGAAAATTCATGTATTTTAATTTGTGGCCATTGCCTCTTGTCCCGTCAGTGGGCACTACTGAGAAGAGTCTGCCTCCCTTTTCTTCATTCCCTTCAGTCAGGTATTTATATACACTGATAAGATAATCCCTGAGCCTTCTCTTCTCTAAACTTAAGAGTTCCAGCTCTCCAAGCATCTCCTCATATGAAAGACATTCCAGTTCCTTATGATCTTTGCAGCCCCATACTAGACTCATTCCAGTAAGTCCATATCTTTCTTGTACTGGGGAACTCAGATCTGGACATGGTACTCCAGATGTGGTCTCACCAGTGCTAAAAAGGGGAAGGATCACCTTCCCCCAGCCTACCAACAATGCTCTTTCCAGCACACCTCAAGATATTGTTGACTCCTTCAGGTCAGATCCACCTGCTCCACTGTGGGCTTCTCCACAGGCTGCAGCATGGATATCGCTCTGCCATGATATACCATGGGCTGCAGGGGAACTTCTGCCCTGGTGTCTGGAGCACCTTCTCCCCTCTCCTTCTTCACTGACCTTGGTGTTTGCGGGATTATTTCTCTCTACATTTTCTCACTCCTCTCTCCCAGCTGCTGTTGTGCAGCAGTTTTTTTCCCCTTTCTTAAATCTGCTCTCACAGAGGCACAACCAGCATCACTCATTGGCTCAGCTCTGGCCAGTGGCAGGTCCCTTTTGGAGCCGGCTGGAGCTGGCTCTTCTCTAACATGGGGAAACTTCTGGACTCTTCTCACAGAGGTGACCTCTGCAACCCCCCACTACCAAAACCTTGCCACATAAGCCCAATACAATGGTCAGCTTGCTGTCCACCAGGACCCCAATGTCCTTCTCTGCAAAGCTGATTTCCAGCCAGTTAGCTCCCAGAATGTACTGGTACATAGGATTATTCCTGCCCAGGTGTGGGAATTCACATTTACCCTTGTTGAACCTCATAAGATTCTTCTCTGCTTAATTCTCCAGCCTGTCCAGGTCCCTGTGAACAGCAGCACATCCATCTGGTGCACCAGTCGCTCTTCTCAGTCTTGTATGATGAACAGGTTGCCCAGAGAGGTTGTATAGTCTCCCACCTTCAAGATATTCAGAAGCCGTCTGGACACAGTCCTGGCCAACCTGCTCCAGGTGGCCCTGCTTGATCAGGGAGTTGGACCAGATGACCTCCAGAGATCCCTTCCAGCCTCAACCATTCTCTGATTCTGTATCATCTGCAAACTTGCTGAGAGTGTACATTGCCAGACATTGCCCCATCCTCCAGGTCATTAATTAAAAGTGTTAAACAGTACTGGCCCCAATATTTTCCTTAGGTTTACCGCTAGTGACTTGCCTCCAGTATGACTGTCCTGCTGATCACAGCCCTCTCTGCCCAGAGGTTCAGCTGGTTTTCAGTCCACTGCACTGTTCACTTACCCAATCTGTATTTTGTCAGCTTGTCTATGAGGATGTTGCGAGAAACAGCATCAAAAACCTTACTGAAGTCAAGGTAAACAATACCCACTGCCTTCCCCTCATCCACCAAGCTAGTTACATCTTTGCAGAATGGTATCACGTTTGTTAAGAACAATTCCTCTGTCATAAATCCATGCCGACTACTCCTGATCACCATCTTCTCTTTTGTGTTTGAAAGTCATTTACAGCATTAGTTACTCCATCACCTTCGCAGGGATTGAGAGCTACCAGCCTGTAGTTCCCTTGATGTTCCTTCTTGCCCTTCTTGAAGGTAGGGATGACATTTACTCTCTTCCAGTCTTCACAAACATCTCCCAATCTCCATGACCTTTCAAAGATAACCAAGAGTGGCCTCACAGTTCTATAAGCCAGCACCATCAGCACTTGTGCACGCATCCTGTCAAACCCCGTGGACTTAGGTATGTCTAGTCTGTTTAAATGTTTCCTAACCTGACTCCTCCTCCACTAAGGGTAAGTTTCATTGCTCAAAACTCTCCCTCTGGTCTCAGGAGCCTTGCAGTCTTGAAGGCCGGTCTTAGCAGTAAAGACTGAGGCAAAGGCGGCGTTGAGTACTTTGGCCTTTTTTGTCACCAAGGCACCCACCCCATCCAGCAGTGGACCCACATTTCCCTTAGTCTTCCCTTTGCTGTTTACCTGCAGAATCCTTTCCAGCTGCTCTTCACATCCCTTGCCAGATTTAATCACAGGTGGGCTCAGTTTTCCTAACCCAACCCATGATTGGACAGCATCTCTATATTCCTCCTGGGTCACCTGCCTCTGCTTCTACAAAAAAATTTCCACACAAAATGGCTATTGAGTTTTATTTGGAATTAAGGAGAATGCTAAGCATGTCATCCTGGAAATTTAAAATACTTGCTAAGTTCTTATTCAAGTGATCTATCAAGAACTGACACAAAGGACCTTTCTAAAATACTAGTTTTCCACATGCCTTCAATCAAAGGATTCCAAAAGAAGCAGATGTGCAACTGCTGTACCAATACTAAAATGGATAAACAGAGACGTGGATGACTATAAAACATCCCAGAAATACACAGAAAGTCAAATACAAAATATAATTCAGCAAAGCCGAAGCAGCAGGCCCCTTCAATGCAACAGGAATAAATAAATAAATAAATAAATTTACCACTGAAAAAGCAAGTTCTCTTAACTTGGATACTGAACCAGGAAACTGAAACCTTTTCAGAACTTAAGTCAAAATGACAAACAATCTAGTCTATAGATGTTTTCTGGTGTTTTCATTAATAAGAACTCATAACAGCACTAAAATTATACTGAGCAAAGGCAACAAGCACATAAAGCAAGAGCCAGCCTTTAAACCTTTGTGTAATCAAAATGAGAGTTTACCATCACAACACAGTAGGAGGTAAGTCTGTTACGTATGCATTTCATTTGGTGACTTTGCAACAAGGCCACCAATCCTTAACACTAAATCTGATTGAAAATAAATACATAAATAAAAGTAACACCGCCCACACACCCCCAAATGCATCAGTGATGTGCCTACGAACTAAATCATAACATACACATTCAGTCAGTTTTTGAAGTTGCAACTAACACCTAACTGCAGCAATTAGAAGTCTCTATGCCCAGCTTTACATCTAGAATGTGCCACACAATTTTGACTCTTCCCACCCCTGCTCCCTTCCATTTTCACTCTGTAGCTCAAAATTACCAAGTTTGTTTTCACTCCTAAAATAAACTGATTACCACTTACCTATGACTGTTCCTCCTGCCTTCAGTTGTGTGCTTACATACAAAGTCAAGGAAGGTCTCTGGTAACCATTTTCGCCACTCTAGTAATCATAACGTAGCTAGCTCATAAGATGCCTGGGATTTTACTAAGATTAGAAATTAAACCAAGTCTGTTCAACAGAGTTCCTCAAGAGCAATCCAAACATGAAGAACTGTCATTTTATAGCAGGCTCATACACCAATGGGAGTCTCAAAGACAACACAGACCAAGGCAAGACAAAGCCTTTAAAACAAAACAAAAAAACAAACGAACAAAAAAAACACACCACGTAAGCTGCATACCACTTTGGACCTTCTGAAACGTTCCGGGTAATAAAAACTTCACTCAAAACTATTCATCTCCCAGATCTCATTCCCAGAAGTACCTGCAGTCAGAGACAAACCTTTTCCTCTGCTTGTGAAAGTCTGCCTTGGTTCAGCCAAGTTTCTAAGTAATTGGAAATGTTTGGCTTGGTAGAAGATGTACTTGATTCTACACATAAAACTGCATGGCTAGAAGCTAGCACTACATAAAGTCAAGTTAAATCTTCCTAAGAGGATGCAGCCACTGGTAAAAAAATCCTTTCCATTTTTATGATGGATTTTTTCTATGTCCGCTCATTTCAACTATCCAGTATCTTTTCTCTAAACCATGCCTGCCTTAGTTAAAAAAAAAAAAAGTCACATCTAAGATATCCTAGTAACTAAGCTGTATTTGATTTCTGTATAACCTGCTAAGTATCTCAAGTATCTGTTAAGGATGTGAATAACAGCATTACAAGTCTTTAAACATCAGGTAACAAAATCCAAAAAACTGAAGTAATGGCTAAAATAAGATTATTTATGAAGACATGTCACTCTCAACCTTATTAATTCAATGCTCAAGAGAAACAGCAGCCTTAAACACTATATTTAGAAGTGTTTTCAAACCCAGATCACTCAAAATCCATGGACTAAGCAATTTCCAGCTCTCGCATGAACAGTACATAACGATAGTATAATACAGTTAAAATTCTTTCTTGAGAAACCAGACAAGAAAGCTCAGTAAGTTATCTGATGCTGTTTCAGCACATATGAGATACCACACCATTTTCTTACACCTGAAGACCACTGGCTGAGGCTCTTTTCTTGCCTTGCTAGAATGAGGGTGTTTTGCTCTGCTCATGGTGGTGACTTGTTTTAGAGAAACTGCTTGGTAGTCTTAAGCCACATTGCCATCTGCATGGTTGAACCCATGCTGAAGCTCAGGCTCAACCACATTCCTACTCTTTGGGCACGTTCCAGGATCAGTCTACTGCTTGTGTGCCACCTCACCTCACAAAGGCAGCCTGCTGCATAGCATAAGACTGCCACAGGCTGATTTGCCTAGCTTGCAGCACTCTGCTAACAATCCATCCTCAAAGAAGTCCACCTTTCTAAGACCACAAACCCAGACTACATGAACCTCCCACTCAGCCATGTACAATTCCAGATTTAATTTTCTGAAAGCCTCTACTCCTCTGATGATGCAGAGCAATGCACCACATCCTCCTCCTGCAAACACTAAGAAGGCATTAAGCCCATTTTTGACACATCCTTCCCTTTCTATCACTGCCAACTGACAGTTGGTAGGCACCCAACCATTCAGTAGAAACAAGCTCTAAATATTGAGAACAACCCTGATGGCAAAAAATAAATAATTTTAAATTTAAATGCAGAGTAGTATTTAATAGGGTTAAAAATTGCAGCACTCAAATCCTTCTCTAGCTTCCACAGACCAACACCCTCCTCATATGCCCAAGTTTCCCCAAAAACCAGAGCTTTGTCCATGGAAACATAAATAGCGAATCTCACGTTGCAATCAGGGATGCATTTGGGTGGGAGATCTCCCTGGCCATCAAGAGCCAGACACATTTCACTGAAACATTCATGTTAAAAACAAAACACCTAAGGAGTTAAAACTACAAGCAAGCAATTGGATATCTAAGCACAAAGCAAAGGCTAGTCCATGTCTGGTGCTCAGCCAAGTCTAGCAGAGCAGTAGCAGGAAAGAGCCTAATGTTCATGGCAAGTTCAACTGTCAACAGCTCAGAAGAAAGCATCTGATTGTCTTGACATGCAGGAGCCAGCATGCACTAGGGTCTGCTGACTGGCACAGTAAGAACAAGGAGAGGAAGAGAACTAACAACCAGGAGATTTCACAAAGGGCAGTGCTCCCTCTCTGTAAGGCTTTGGATGAGAGGAACAGTTTTCATCCCAGCACAGAACACAAGGTCTCAAAGTAGGATACACCTAAGCTGAACAGTTTTACATACCAGCCTTATAGAAAGGGAACACTGAATAAATATGTTATAACGTGTGTGTGTATGTGTGCACGTGTATTACAAATATACATATATATATACACACATTTATATATACACATATACACACACACACACAAATAAAATAATGTACACTACATATATAGTGGCAGTCACATCACAGGAGCGGAGAAGTTTGCTCACCATTAGCAAATATCCTATGAAAGACTGTTGGTAACAGAGCAGCCCGTAAGCGGAAAGTAAAACAAGACAGAAGTCAATGAGTTGACAAAACAGCAAGCACTTAATGTTGATACAGACAGCTAGGTCAGAATCGTTGCAAAACACAGACAAGACTGAGAATCTGGCCTGGTCTCCAGCCACCTTTTAAAAATAAATTTAACTAAGGAATGTTATTGTTTCTAATTGAGAACCAGACTGTGCAAGGGAGAGAAGACACCTCTGATCAAGTAGAAAATTGCAACTAAGGCAAAGAAGCTGGAAGTTCTGTTGTTTCTGTGAGTGCTCCACAGTCCCTTAGAACCTCTTTCAGCAGACTTCTACCTCTCTTTAGCATCCCAGCAGCTTCTCCTGTGCACAGATCTTTGCAGCAGAACCCATACTTACATACCTGGCCACATAATTTAATAGCAGAGTTAATACCTAGTAAGACCCAGTCTCCTGGCACCCTGGACCGGAACTGAAGCAAGACTGTGGACTGCAATTAAATATGTAATGAATCCTAGGAGGTCAGGTATGCTCAAGACAGGAAGGCATTTCAATCAGTCAAATGCCTGGGGGTGCTATTTGGAAATATACTAGCATAACGCTAAACTTCCCCCTATGCTCTACTGGATATCTCACCCAGCACATGCTAATGTGGCATGCACATGTCACGTGGCCGTGTCTCAGGGGCACCAGAAGCCATACAAGACTCTCCAGTTTGAGGTCTCAGTTCTGTTGAGGCACTCCAAGAGCTGCTTAAAAGGACTTTTAATGCAAACCCATCACACCTGTCTTTCTACCTGTTACCAGTTCTTACGCTCCCAATGAGAATTACAAGAAACATCGCCCAACATTGCTGAACATGAACACATAGCAGCATCAAACATCTTGTCTAAACACTCTGATGCTCCTTTGCACTCAGAATACCTTTGACCTGTCACAGCGAAACATCTTGCAACATGCTCCTTTCACAAGTCCAATTGCTAGACAATGCAGATATGTACAGATGCAACGTGGTCTTGCATGTGGATCCTGTGGAAGAGTACACAGAAAACACCACATATCTCACAAGGAATATTTTCATCTGACCACAACTCCAGAAAGCATTCCTATCTCCTAGAACACCAGTGGCAAGTTTAAGAGATGTAGGTCTTCCCTATCACAAGTTCTCCAAAGCACCTTGGTCATTTGACACTTTCTCCTTCAACCTACTAACCCTGCACTTTAGGCCACTGAAAAAAGAAGTCAGAAAACAAATGGATTATTGATGGCTTCTGCATTGTTAAGGAGTACGAGACATCCTCCCTCTTTCTCACTCCCTTTTTCTTCCACAGATGACGCCCAGCATATAAAGATTTCAGCCCTGTCCCCAAAACTCAATGTAATAGCAACACCTTACAACTAAATTAATCTCTTTTCTCTTTGCAATGCACAGGTGGCCCTAGAAAAAAAGGCCAGTACAGAATTACACGCACAACAAGAAACACATAGTGGTCAATCCTGAGAGTACCTGCGCTTCTGCAGCCTAAATTAGCAGCAAAAAGTGACAGGCAAAAGGGGTGCTCTAGCGCCTACACAGGTGCTACAGGAACAAATAAGTACTAGGTATTTCTAATATAACACAACTCACAGGCGCTACTCTTCTAGTACCTCCTCACCCAGCAGACAGAAGAACATTCTGTGGCTTCCTTTGCCCAGATTTCTGCCCCACATTCAGCAAGTATTCTCTCTTGCTTAGAGCAGAGGGAAGGAGAGCTTTCAGGAGCATAGTCCTGAATGGTGCTGGGGACAGAGAAGATTAGTGTACTGAATCATTGTTCGCCTTAAATCCATGAGAATTATTCCCCCATGTCTTTTAAATATACACAGAAAATTGTTCAGGTATAAGCCAGCTCTGAGAAGTAATTACACGAAGCCATAAATATGGGCCTAACATTGTCACTGATCCTAAAGCAACTCTCTCTCTAGGACCAGAACACGGAAATAGCCTGTCTGGCTACTGCACAGTCAGCAGTGCTGGAGAATCACAAGAATCTGATGACATAGTTTTGACTTTCCTAGTTGGGTGGGTACTACAGGAATAAGAATACATTCTGTGACATTTGCAACTTTAATTCCAGCCTGTGCTGGAATCGTAGTTATGTTTTGAGGATTCTTCTTCTGATCACAGGTCCACTTGTGCTCACTTCCCTTTTTTTTTTTTTTTTTAATTTGAGAAAGGATCAAAATCTCCTAGATAAATCACCTCATTTCTGAACACAAGATGAGCAAGGCAGTCTACAACTGTTCAGTTGTACCAGTCTGGGCTGCGACAGAGTTAATATTCTTCATAGTAGCTCCTATGGTTCTGTGTTTTGGATTTGTGACCAAAACAGTGTTGATAACACATCACCATTTTAGCTATTTGCTGAACAGCGCTAACATAGTGTCAAGGCCTTTTTTGTTTCTAACACTACCCCACCAGCAAGTAGACTGGGGGTGCATAAGAACTTGCGGTGAGCACAGCTGGGACAGCTGACCCCAACTGACCAAAGGGATATTCTATACCATATGACACCATGCTGAGCAATAAAAGCTAGGAGATAGAAGAGGAGCAGGAGAGACATTCAGAACTATAGCATTTGTCTTCCCAAGTAACTGTTACGTGTGATGAAGCTCTGCTTTCCTGCAAACAGCTGAACATCTGCCTGCCAACAAGTAGTGAATTAATTCCTTATTTTGCTTTGCTGGCATGTGCAGCTTTTCCTTTACCTATTAAACTGTTTTTTATCTCAACCAATGAGTTTTCTCAATTTCAGCCTTCCAATTTTCTTCCCCATCCCACTTGGGGTGAGTGAGCAAATGGCTTTGTGGGGCTCAGCTGCCTATGGCGGTTAACCCACAACAGAAGTAGGAGAAAGTTTGCTCAGGAGCAACTCGAATTGAGCACTGCTCCTGCACTGTCACACTCCCAGAGTGTCCCCTCCTCAGGAGGGCCAAGGAGTCTCACTGAGGATAGAGCTGTTATAGCACACAGACACCCACTACTCTTTGAAACAGGCACATCAGTCCAATTGCTTCTGTTCCTTCCACCATGCCCAACAGAACCAAAGCTCTATGAAATTGGAGGGACTAGGCAAACATGTAACTGCTGAGGCAACTGTTTGTTACCCACACTCAAAGAACCACCTTTCTAGACAGTCTCTGAATGGCACCACTGAGAGTCTGACAGCTCCTGAGAATGCCATGTTTGCTGATCTGCAGAGCTACTCTCTGGTAAAAAGCCACAGCTCTAGATACCAACTTAAAGTGGTTTGCTTTTATGAACAAAGTGTTGGCTACCACTCAGAAAGACTGCAGCCATATAATACTCTTAAACTCAACTAGAAAGGGAAGGATCTCTTACATACTCCTCAAGTAGAGCCTACAATAGATTTCACATAAGTGGCCTGAATTGAATGCCAGGGAGTCAGCCGTGTTTGCCAACAGACAGGTATCAGATATGTGCAACTCTTGGAAACTCTTCTCACCTGGACAACTTTAGAAAACAATGATAAAGTGAACCCTGTGATGTCATCAGCCTGTATGAAGAGTAAGATGTCACCAAGTTTACAGGCAGATAGAGAGATGAGTGTTCCTTCTGCCCTGACCCGCCCTCTCTGGGCACAAGCATACATCAGAAGTTTGTTACAGAGAACAGAGACCCCAATTCTGGAACAGAGAGACAGTATAAGAGTTCTTTAATGGAAAGAAAAACTACTTAGGTCTGTGATTTATGAAGAGAGACTACTTTTAGATGACAGATGAAGCACAGCATTCTTTCCTGTACACTGTCTGCATCAAAACAAGAATTCACATAGACAAAACCCTACAGATGGCAAGTGCATACTCCTCAGGTTTGAGAATATTTGCAGTAGCTGGACAACAGATAGCCATCACTTGAAAGGGTACATCAAGGTACCCAAGAACGCATCCAGATTGCAAACATTTTTAGAGACATAAGAATAGTAACAAACTAGGAAAAAAAAAATAAAAACCAGAGTAAGCAAGGATGCACTGCACCACTACCAAAATCACTTCTTACTTCTGAAACAAAGCATTTCAGCACAAGAGGCTACCTGAACAGGGCATGTCTTTGCCAAACAGGCACAATACAAGCTAGCATATTGAAGTCCAAGCTAAGTGAGTGATGCTGGATGAGAATGCCAAGACTGTAGCCCTGAGTCTATAACTTTGATACACCAGTTGGTAAAAGAAGCACTCATGTCACCTCAGTGGACATAGCTCTTCAGACAGCTCTCAAAGCTTCACAACACTGGCAGGCAAACTCCATGTGTATTGACATGAGGTGGAAAAAAAAAAAAAAGGCAGAGCAGATGAATCCAAGGATAATGTGTGTATAAAACTTGAAAGTTGCAACACCTTTTCTCAGTTTCTTGATCAAAAACTGAGGAAGGGGCTGACATGGAAAACAGTATTCAGTATCAGAGTCCTTCCTGCGCCTAAAGGTGGTCCAGCCAAGAGTGAATTCTACTGCCAGTCTCTGACCCAAATGATGCAGAAGTGGAGGAGTGTGTACATACATGCGTATCATGCCAGATAGCCTTGAAAGGATTAGATGCCCCGTTCTGGTTGAGCAGTTTGCCTTATAGGCAAAGGGACACCTCCAGTAAGCCTTACCTGACCCAATTTTGATCAATCCGTTGTGCTGAATAAAGATGGTGTCGCAGGTCAGGTTGCCATGGATGATTGGGGGATCACAGGAGTGGAGGTAGCTAGAGATTCAGAACAGAGCACTAGTCAGGGGACTACCCCAGATTGAGGCAGGAATCCCTCCCTTCATCCCTTCCCTGCGATATATCAGAACATCAACATGAGAAGAGAACAGGAGGGCAAAGGGTGCGTGCCAGGAATTTACAACAGCAGGGAGGTACAAATTCAGTGACTGTACGTCAGCCTCTAGGCTAGGACAGAATAATGAAAATTAAGCAATTGTCTCTTACTAACAACCTCCAGAACTGGGGGCATGGAGGGGGGGAAGGAAAGAAAGCTTCTTCTAACTGGTTCTTACAAAACCCAGGATACCAGATCTGCATCATCCACCTCAATACTGCTAGGTAGATGCTAAATCTGTTAAGATTTTATACCAAGAAATCAGAGCCTTATTCTGTCCCTATTCATAGGGCATCAAAAAAACGTGCTCTGCTGCACAAACATGATCACGGTCATGTTTTCCAGCACAAATAAAACTTTTCAGTGCTGGGCCCACAGGTACAGCTGAGATTGGTTTTGCACTACATGCTACTTTGTTTTATTTTATCAGCCAGCACAAATAAAGACTGTCAGCTCCCAAAAGCTTATTAGAACACCAGATATTCCTCAGCAGCTGTACTCAGCTAAATGGCAACAGAATTTTCTCTGTGGAGTCGGAGTCTTGCTCTCATGTCTGGGTTATTGTTTTTCCAAGGCTCTTATTAGCCACACACCAACTCTGGCTCAGGTAGGGAAGAGTCTGAGACAGAAACAAACAAAAACCTCCACATTCTATTCAACTGGATTGCACTAGGATGGCTGCAGAAGACCTGCATCATCAAGAAATTTATAGATTCATATATACTCCTATTAATATCACACCACAGTAATTATGAATACATCGCATGCTACAGGGCTGCAGCCTACCAAGATTTAGAAAGTTTTCCACACTCCACTCATATGGAATTTGATTTCTTTGAGACTTCTTTGCAACATCCTCTTGGCTGTGGTTACAGCCAGATTATAAAGCTGGATACTTGGGAACGCTCCCTGATGCCTAACTTGCACGCTCACTGTCATATCAGTCACAACTGTTGGGATCCAAACCCTACATTGCACCAGTTTCCTTACTGTAGAGGCTTCAGTATTATCTAACTGAAGACACTGGGACTGTTGTAGAAAGTGCAGCTGACATTCTGCAGACTCTGACTGGGATAAGAATCAAGCTGGATGACTGAAAGTGCTCTCCAAGCTCTGTTACATGAAGTTTGCTAACATTTAGCAGCATTTATATATACAGCTTCTACTACTCTAGCACAAGAAATGTTACACTTAAACAAGTGGCTAGATCTCAAGATCAGTAACTCGCGTACCTGAGAGCAGAGAGGATCTGGGTACACCATCGCTTCCAGGCCTACAGACACAGGAGCAAAAAGGATAAAAAAATCATTCAAGGAAGAGGAACTAAGCCATACTTCTTTGATTCATAGCTCATTCATATGAAGGAATATACCCTCTATTCCGTGGTTTCTTAGCTTTTATCCAGTACAGGTGTGCAGGAAGTAAGAACTTTAAGGATCAGTACTCTTTGTGCTCCGTTTAGTTTTTACATATTCACATGGGTCACAACATGCCTCCTCTCCTAACTCCGTATGCACAGACCCCTTCCCTCTTTCCTGCATGCACACATGGAATAGGACAGGCTGTCACACCATACATATGAAGCTGCAGAACTGCAGGACACAAAGAAAGCAGCACAGAAGAGAGATCCCAGAAAACATGCAACTAGATCGGCTTTCAGTAACAAAAAAGTATTTCAGACATATGTTATCACCAGGTTTCCTACTGATTAGGATCCTCTGCTGAAAGACCTTCCAAGAGGTTGAAAGCACTAAGCGAAAATAGGCATATAGGAGAAAGGAGTTACCTTTTCATTCATAGTTTTGTGGTTTTTCTTTGTCTTCTTCAGGAACTGTTTCAAGCTCCCTGAGGACATATATTCAGTGATGAAGATCACCTGTGGGGCAGTATGAGATATTACCTTCCGCTTCACTAATTACCTACAGCATATACAGCGAGAAAACCCAACAGACTGCTTGCATTACTTACCCTGGCCTTATTCTCCTTCACATCAGCCCAGTATTTGTGAAACTTTACAATGTTCAGATGTTCCAGCTGAATTAAGTTGTCAAATACTGCTTTAACTTTCTCCTGTAACATCAGAAAGGCAAAGCCATGTTACATCAGAGACCACATCAATCCACAACTTACTTTCTTCTTGGGTCTGGGTCCCCTTAACATAATACACTTCAAGCTCCTGTGCCAAGAACAAACAGCATCTGATTTCATTTTTTACTGCCTTGTTTGATCACCAAGACAAAACCAATAAAGTAGCCCATGGAAATAGTACAGCAACAGCTCTCAGTCACATTTTCTGCAGAGATCAGGCTTAAGCTGAATTTGCTACATTTAAGCAGCACAGCAATCCAAACAGGGAAGAGTTATAGATCCAGCCAATAACCCCCATGAATGAATAATTCCACTCTGATGCAAGGTGTGTCGCCCTGGTGCAATGTATGTCTACTGTACAGGTGATGGAGCACTGGAATAGGTTGCCAAGAGAGGTAGTTGAGTCTCCCTCCTTGGAGATGTTCAAAAGTCATCTGGACATGGTCCTGGGCTCTAGGTAGCCCTGCTTGAACCAGGGAGCCAGACCAGATGATCTCCAGAGGTCTCCAGATGATCTTCCAACCTTAACCATTCTGTGATTCTGTGGTGTTTCCCACATCTTGCTGGGAAACACGTCAACATACCTCCTGAAGCTTGAAGTTCTTCCGCTCAGAAAACTGAACCTCATTCCAAACAACTTCCACGCCTTCCTCTGTATCCATGGCCAGGTAGGCACTATCAATCCCCGGGACATTGCGTTGATTCACCTGTATGGGAAAGCATGGAGACAGATATGAGATTTAAGTTAGCAAGACTAGATCATTGCTATGCATCCTTCATTTGAGTATTACGAACTTTGTTCATTAACTTTTTAATTAAATGAGCATTCTAGGACAGGATTGTCCACGTGTACTTCAGGAATGGGACATACCCAAAGACGAGCACATTAGGCCACATAAGCAGCCAGTCCTGGGTGTATCTGAGGGAAAACCTCCTTTGCACAAAGGCCGTTTTCTGGTAAAAGCTGCCTTTTGGCAACAATATGCTAGATTTTTATGTTTTATGATATCTGTAATGTATTTTACCACAAAAACAAACAAAAAAACCATCTCAAATTCACCATCAGCTGGCCACGTACTCAGAATCACTTCACTTCCACCTGATTCAATTCTCCCCTTGAGGTAAAAGTCAATACGGAGATTTGACTAGCATCCAAACCCACCTTCTACATACATTACCTCCTTGAAGTTCTGGCCATTTCACAGCTTTTACTAACAATATTGTCGCACCTTCTCTTCCCTCAGTAGGGGCCCCATCAACAATCTATTTACTGGAAACTTCTCACCATATACAAGGGATCCTCAAAAATCCCTTTCCTCTTGGCAGCCACTTTTACGTGATCAAATTTACTCAGTTTCAGCTATAGTGTTACGCTAATGAGGAATTGATGCAAATGTTCTGCCATCCACAAAACTTACATGAATAAAACACTATATCATAGGAAATAAGTACTGATAACACAATACTATTTTAACTAAAAACTAATTTCCGATGGACAGTACTTTCAACTCTAGTAGACTGGATACAGGCTCAAAACATCCAGCTGATCACTTTGAAACACAAAAATCTGAGGCTTGTATTAATAAAGAAATTCTGCTGTAGGACATGGGTACCAAGAACAACTTCTTGGTCATGCTAACAATCATATAAACTTGAGCTCCTATTACGATGCGTGATCAGAAGGACTAGCACACCAACAGAACATGTACACATAAGAATTGTGCACGGAGAAAAGAGTCTATTAAGGTATTAAGTTCACTATTGTATAACATTAACTTTAAAATTTTGCATTATAAACATCTGCTCACTAGATACTTCATCCGTAGTTTGACAACTTAGACAGTCAGCCAATCAATATAGATTGGGGTTTTCGGAGATCTTCCAAGGGAATCGTTAACAGGCCTAATGACTTTCAATATTCTCAAATTGCAAACGACGTACAGGTGTGATAAACGACTACAAGAACAGTAGAGTTGGAGTGATTCAGATTGCTCAATAAACTGAGCTGTAAATTATTGTGATAAAACCAGATGCAATGGTGTGATGCAGATAGGAATAAAGAATATAGACCATAATTACATAAAGACAGCCTGAGTTACAGAAAGTAACTGTTGAAAACAATCACAGGAGACAAGCAGCTTAGCATGAATGATCCCATTCCTCCTCTAACTGAGGGGTGAAAGGTCTGACATTTTATTCAAGGAGATACTCATCATTTATCATAAGAAAGTGCTTTTCTCTACACACACACTGATACTGACATCAAAATACTAGTTCAGGCCTCTTATGTTCCATTGTTAAAGAAAGCTGAAAGATTGAAGACTTAAGGATAGAACATTTACTCCTTCAATTTTTAGCATGAGAAATCTCTCAGACGTGACTGTAGTACAAGAATACCTAGTACAATTAATAAAGTTGAGTGCTCAAAGGCTTTAGCTACAGAAAAGTTTAAATAAGACTCCAGCCAACAGAAAGCAGATGTGTTAGTGTTGTAGGGACAAGATACAGCCATGACTACCCATAAATTCCTCTATATTCTCTTCTTTCATCATACTTGCTGCCTATTCAAAGAGCTTCTGACTTTGCTGGATTAACTACTGAAGCTCGCAAGTATTGACAACTACTCAAAATCTGCCTTGATAATACAGCCAGCGGATGTGCATTTATCATAACTTCTACTTCTGGGTAAGCTTACCAAATGTAAATCATTTCCATGACTCATAGGCAATATTGCAGGGCACCACATATGACTCAAGACACCAAACCCACATGACAACATTGAGGGTAATTCTCAATTCAAGAGGAGATTCAACAGTTTGGGCAGAACAGTAAGAGGGGGAAAATGCACAGAGACAATTGGAAAGGCAAAAGCAAATTCCTGCTTTGCTCTGGTTGCCAAATCACTGTTCCACATCCCTCTCCATGCTCAGCAGAATAGAATCCTAAGCCCTCACAAACGCATGTTCTGGCATTTCTCCTGTACCTTCCCGACAGTTACAGCCAGCTATTGCCTCCAAGCAGCTATCGGTGATTGATGGAAGGCTGCAAGCTTCCATCAGGTCACTATTTAGAAGCAATGTGGCAGTTAATAGTGCTGTAAACAAATGTACCTGTAGGAATATAAAGTTCATCTTTTCTACAAACCTGACTGAGCAAAAGGAAATAAAAATGGCAAGTTCAAAATGCTGCCTTCTGTGCCTTGCCCTGAAGTGTGAGTACTGCAACCAGGAAAGTATGTTGCCCGGTACGCTCATGCCTGGAAGAGAAGACACCAGGGAGCAGAAGTGCAGTTCTTATCCTGCCGAGTGCTCACTACCTGGGCATTAACACCAGATGAAGAGGATGCAAGTTCTCTCCTTGCTTTGCCCTAACCTCCTGGAAGATTTGTCAAGTTACTTGAGTCTATTTAAACTTGTTTAGTTTTCAGTGGTCTTTTGATGATCCAGACCAAAGTCAAAAAAGTGCCCACGAACTATGTCGGTAAAATGACAAGACTGGCTCAAACAAAATATCCTGTGTTCTTAAAGATAATGCATTACCCTGAAGTGTTTCCCAGGAAACCTACACAGACTAGGCATGTTTGTTTGTTTGTTTTAAATTCAAGTCAGTTTGGAGTCAATTTCTGAAGACAGAGGAAGCAGTTCCACAATCACAATATGTTTACAACAGAAATACTAATGTAGCTCTTCCCCTTTTATTTACATAGACAAAGAAACTCAAGAAAAATTTCAAGTGAATTTAAGCAGTTAGGGGGGAGTGGGGAAAAGATTTAAATGCTGTTACTTCAAGGCATAATTAAACATTACAGGAAAAAATCTGGAAGACTTATTTCCCTTAGGCAGGTTATTCCAATTGTCCAATATATATTTTTCCCCAGGCATACAAATGTTTGAGAGCTATCACTGAAAGACGACAAACTTTTGGAGAAAATCTGTAGCTTGCATGATCTGTCAATTGAAATAAAATATACAGCCTAAGCCACAAGTGACAGCAATGATTTACAATCAAGCAAAAATGAATACAAATTGGGAAAAAATATGATAATTAGAATATCAGTAAAGAATGAAATTGCGCATTGAGGAAAAGAGGTTAGGAAAGGCAGCAGGCCAAACATGAAAAGCAGCATATCTGGCTAAGAGTATAACGAGCACATTAAAAAGCTACCCTGGCCAGCTGTTCAGGCCACAGAAAAAGATCAAAGCTCTGCTCAATTACCTCAGCAAAAGCTGGAGAACAGAGTATAACATGCCTACAGAAGACATAAGCTGGACCACAGAGGAGCATTACTTCTCATTGAACTGCAGAGAAATGAGAAGTAGCACATTTACTAACAGAAACAGGAAACAAAAGCAGTTGTTCCAGAGATTTGAAGCTAATCTAGACTGGAACGGAATTAAAGAATGCAAGATCCACTGCATGCAAAAGTAAAAAAAACTCCTACAAAACAAAGAAGCAAGCCTACTTCTCGTTTTAATTAAACTGACAGCACTGGCCTTTGCAATTATATTCTTGGTAGTAAAATACTTGAAAGGTGTTAATTCAAAAAGAGACTTAAAATAACTAGTATAGTATAATCAATCTCAATAATCCCAAGGAAACAAAAGATATCAATCTATTATCATGGCTATACGAACCAATTCATCCAGCAATCAAAGGTATAAGGAAAAGAAAATCTGACCATTATCAATGTAACAGTTGGTTCATCCAGACAGCATCACACTGGCACAAGTAATAAGATAAATTTTATTTACTGTGAGGGCGGTCAAACACTGGAACAGGCTTCCTAGAGTGGTGGCTGATGCTCCATGCCTGGCAGAGTTCGAGAGGCATTTGGATAATGCCCTTAATAATACGCTTTAACTTTTGGTTAGCCTTGAAGGGGTCAGGCAGTTGAACTAGATGATCTCTGAAGGTTCCTTCCAACTGAACTATTCCATTCTATAAATTTTTATATTATATATTCTATAAAATGCATCAGCAATAAAGTTGCACGTGTAACAAAACAAACAGATCTTGACCATTTAAATACAGAGTTAGAAGTCCTCCATGAGTTGGAGCTTCCCCTCACTTGTAATTTCCCATGCAGCAGCTCAGGAGATGCTACCTTGAGAAACAAGTCAGAAGTATACACAGTAAATGGAAGCTCCCTGTCACCTTCCAGTGATTCCTGCACCGTAGTGCTTCACAGAGTTGGACTACAGACACCAGATTGCAGCTCACATATACAAAATAGTTCAAGGAGCCCACTTTCGCTCTGTCAGCGCGAACAGCAATTATTCCATCAGAAGAACCCATTTGATCTTTATTTTTGCTACTGCTGTAATCACCATAGAAAAAAAACTTAGGTTTTTCCTTCTTCTGCATCGTAACAGTTGTTCACTCAACTCCAGAGCTGCACAAGTCTCTATAAGGTAAGATATCAAAAAAGTCACTTGAAGCAAGAGGACTGTGAACCTGAACCTAGATTTTAGTCTGTTACCTTTTAACTCGGCAGACCTTTAGAGAAACCTCTCACTTAACCTGCCAATGCAACACAAGGCAGCCTTGTCATTTCTCATGTTAACCCGCACTTCTTGTCCATCTTTCACCCCAAAGCATGGTATCTACAAAGTGGTCTATGGCACCACTTCACCCAGCCCGCCCTGACCTACCCAGTCTGATCTGTCTGCCAACTGCTCTCAACAGAAACCCCCAAGAGCACACCTGATGGTGAGCCAAGACTCAGACCAAATTGTCCATCCTCACCTTTGTCGTCACTCTGCCATCCTTTACCATGGAATTAAATGACTCAGCTTCAGGTAGCATTTGGTTGCAAATAAAAATGCACATGAAATATATACCACAGCCAACCAGCAACAGGTCAAAGATACACTAGGATATCCAATTTAATTACACCAAAGTGGCCTAAAATGTTTGCCTGAGCTTTTATCATCCAAATCTCAATTTCGGCAATAAATTTTTCTCCGCATAAAAAGAACCTCATCACCATCCCTCCCCAGCCATGATTTGGAACACTTCGCTATCCTTTAATGCGCCTCCAGCTGCTCCTTCACATTGCTAACCAGACACCTCACTAGTCAAGGAATATCCATATTATTCGTTTTTGAGGGACGAAAAAAAAAAACCACATATGCTCAGTAATACCTTTTTTTTTTTTTGCTTTTGAAGAAAGCTATCTTCTCTAGCTCAAAGGAGCTCCTATCAGCATGTAATTTTTTCAAGCCCATCTTTAAAATCTTCATGTCGTATCAGACCTTCAAAAAATTAAATTAGGCTGATATAAGAAGAAAGCAATAACAAAATGCTACTTGGCACAACAGTTGTTACCTGCTCGCTATCTTTTCTCTTAACTACACTTTGACTAAGCTCTCTAGTTTAAGTGACCCAAAGCTTGGACTTCCTTGCCCTACAGAGCTTTAGAAAAATCTTTTTGCTTGTAGTATTTCGGTAATTGAAAAATACAGAGCTCCACACTTTCTGCTTTCTTGCACTGGCTGTAATGTTCTTTATTCCCAGGGTTTGTCTCAGGATACTCACTGCTGTTAAAGGGCAACTGTCTTCATTTGCATTTTCAGCTCCTCAAACCTTGCCCTTCCACCTTGCTTTTTTCCAGACTTAAAGGATTAAGTCACATTCACTTGCTCAGGCCTCTCCTGCTCAGGAGTTGCACAAGTAAGGAAGAAGTTTGATTATACAGCCCCTTCCTTAGGGATGATGAGGTTGAGAGCCTCTCGGTAAGGATTAGGGGGGAAGGACAATAAAGCAGATGTTGTCGTGAGTGTCTACTATCAGCACTATCCACCTGGCTGGGTGAACGATGAGTTATTTTATAGGCAATTAGGAGAAATCTCTGGATCAGCAGCCATTTTCCTTATGGTAAATTTCAACTTCCCTGACATTAACTGGGACTATCATACTGCAGCGACAAGCAAGTCCAGGAAATTCATGAAGTGTGTCGAAGATAGCTTCTTGTCACAAGGACTTAGTGAACCAACCAGGAAAGGTGTCCTCCTAGACTTGTTTTCTGTGAGTAGAGAAGGCCTCATGGGAGACGTCAACACTAGGTGACTGTCTCGGCCACAGTGATTACAAAACAGCAGAGTTTAAAATTTTTGGTGAAATGAGAAAAATGGTCAGAGTTGTTGCCCTTGATTTTTAAGAGAGCAAACTTCAAACTACTCAGGGAGTTAGTTAGCAGGGTCCCCTGGGAATCTGCTTTTTGAGGTCTTAGGGGTCCACAAGAGCTGGTTACTTTTTAAGAACCACTTCTTAAAAGCACAGGAGCAGACAATCCCACTGTGCCATAAATAAGCAAGCAGGGCAGAAGACCAGCTTGGCTAACTCCTCTTGGAACTCAAGCAGAAAAAGAAGGTGTATGACCTCTCAAAGCAAGGTCAGGCCACACGGGAAGATTACAGAGCTGCAGTTCACATTTGTAGGAAGAGAACATGAAAGACCAAAGCTCAACTAGAGTTAAAACCGGCCAGTAACGTTTCACATAAAAAAGTCCTTTTAAAGCATGTTAACAGTAAGAGGAGGTCTAAGGAAAATATCAGATCATTACTGGATAAATCTGGTCACTTGACAAATAGTGATGATGAAAAGGCAGAGGCATTTAATGCCTTTTTTGCCTAAGTCTTTAATATTAATGATAGGCCTTGGGTTGCCCACTCCTGCAAGTTGGAGGACCACGACTGGGGGAGCAGCAATTTTCCATCTGTTGACATCGAAACTGTAAGGAACAAGTCGTATCCATTGGGTGTCTGTAAGTCCATCGGCCCTGTAGGTATTCATGCCAGAGTACTGAGGGAGTTAGCAGACGCTATAGGAGGACCCCTCTCAACTATCTACCAAAGGTCTCAGCAGTCTGGGGAGGACCCGTTGACCCATAGCCAACATTATCCCAATTTACAAGAAGGGCACAAGACCCTGGAAATTACACACCTGCTAGTTTAACTTCAGTACCTGGAAAAATTATGGAGAAGATTAACCTGAACACCACTGAAAGACACTTCAAGGATAACGCGATCATCCTGCACAGCCAACACGGGTTCACAAAAGGCAAAGTCCCGTATCACTAGTCCTTCTATGGTAAGATCACCCCCTTAGTGGACAAAGAGGAGCCGGTGGATGTAGTTTTGCTGGATTTTAGCAAGGCTTTTGATACTGTCACAGCAGCATCCATTTGGACAAACCATCCAATTGTGAGATGAACAGGTACACAGTAAACTGGGTGAAGAACAGCCTGAACGGTAGGGCTCAAACGGCTATAGTGAATGGGACTGCATCTAGCCGGTGGGCAGTCGCTACTGGTGTTCCCCAGGGCTTAATCTTGGGACCAATTCTGCTCAATGTTTTTATCAACGATCTGGATGCAGGAGTTGAATGCATCCTCAGCAAGTTTGCTGACAACACTAAACTGATTCTCTTGAGGGACAAGAGGCCTTGCAAAGGGATCTACATAGATTGGAGCATTGAGCCATCAGCAACAGCATGAAAATAACAAGAACAAATGCTGGATTTTGTGCTTGGGATGGAATAACACTGAACATAAGCACAGACTGGGAGACAAGCAGCTGGAAAGCAGCCCTGGTTGACAGCAGGCTCAATATGAGCCAGCTGTGCGCCCTGGCAGCCAAGAGGGCAAATCACATTTGGGGATGCATTAAACACACCATAGCCAGCCAGTCAGAAGAAGTAATTCTGCCACTAGATTTAGTGTTGGTGCAGTCTCGCCTTGAATATTTTGTGCACTTTTGGACTCCACAAAACAGAAAGGACGTTAAGGCACTTGAATGTGTCCAGAGGAGGGCAACAAAGCTGGTAAAAGAGCTGGAAGGCATGTCCTGTGAGGAGAGCCTGAGAACACTTGGTTTATTAACGCTGGAGAAAAGGAGGTTGAGGGGTGATCTCTCATTGCTCTCTACAACTTCCTGAGGAGGGGCAGTGGAAAGGGAGGTGCCAATCTCTTCTCCCTGGTACCTAGTGACGGAATGCATGGGAATGGCTTGAAGCTGTGTCAGGGGACATTCAGACTAGACATTAGGAAAAAATTCTTTACCGAGAAGGTAGTTAGACACTGGAACAGGCTTCCTTGAGAGGTGGTTGATGCCGCATGTCTGTCCGTAATTAAGAGGCATCTGGATAATGCTGTTACTGGTATGTTTTAACTTTGGGTCAGCCCTGAAGTAACCTGACCCTTGAACTTGATCTTTGTAGGTCTCTTCCAACTGAAACTATTTTATTCTTACTTGTGTAGTCCATTCTTCTGTAGCAGAACATCCAATCTAGAAGAAAGGGACTGCTGTAATGCTGCCTCTTTACACATCTCTACAATATCCGGTCAGCGCACATGACTGTGTGCTAACCACAGAAGCAAAAAAGTAAATCCTGTAACTCTGCAGTTTCAGTTGACTCATTCCTTTCTCCTCATATTGAAAGCTTGTTTGACATTTTCTTTACTGCAGCTTTACCCACCACTAGAATTGCGCTCTAAGGCAGTAACACCATCCTCCCAGGAGGAAGAAAAAAAAAAGAAAAAGAAAAAAGGCATTGTGGTGATTTTAACCCAGCTGAGCAGCAGAACTCCACCACAACTGCTCTCTCACTCCCCCTCATCAAAAGGTGAGGGGGAGAAAATACGATGGAAAAAAAAAAAAGAAAGGCTCAAGGGTTGAGATAAGGATATTTTAAAGGGAAAAGAAAAAAAGGGAAAAAAAAAACAAGCAAAGGCCACACGGAAGCAAAGAGAGAAAAAAATTCTCTACTTCCCATCAACGAGTGGTGTTCAGCCACGTCCTGGGAAGCAGGGCCTCAATACGCGTAGTGGTTGTTTGGGAGGACAGACGTCTTCATAACGAGAGCCTCCCTTTCTCCTTCCCCTTTCCCAGCTTTTATGGCTGAGTGTGACACCACATGGTATGGAATATCCCTTTGGTCGGTTCAGGTCAGCTGCTCTGGTGATGTCCCCTCCCAGCTGCTGCTCACCCCCAGCCCACTGGGTTTGGGGGGTTTGGAGGGTCTGGGTGCTGTGCCAGCACGGCTCAGCAATAGACACAACACTGGTGTGGTGTCAGTGCTGGTCTAGCTGAGTGCAGAGCACAGCGCTGTATGGGCTGCTGTGGGGAAAGTTAACTCTATCCCAGCCAGACCCAGTACAGGCATTCATGCTAACAATACAATCAAATTTCTGGTCACTCTAAGTCCTGAGCAGAATTCAGAACTATAACCAGAGAAAACAGTGTTGTCAGACAAACTGTGGGATTTCACTGTAGGATTGCCCCACAGAGTTATAATTACAAGCTATAATTGTCATTTTAAAAGCATAACAGAAGGGCCTGTAGCAACTTCTTGGACAACTCAAATTTGCAACCATGAATTCAGAATTTGGAGAGTATGAACTCCAGGTTTCATCAGACTGCTGTGGTAAGATATCTGGGTAAGGGCTATTCGAAGTAGAAGCAAGAACCACATCAGTAATCTGAAGAACCACAACAGAGTGCGGAACCCAGATAGCCTAATCAAGACAGACGAAACACTGAACCCAAGGACTCTCAAAGCCACAAAGGTGAGCAATTAAGTCATCACCCCTAACAGGAAAATCCACCTAAGCAATTTAACAGGAGAAACACCTTCAGCAATATTATGCAAACCAAGTGGAAATGCTGTGTAAAGGAACACAGGACTTAGAGTGTCAGGGATGGGCAATTTGGGGATCTAACAAGAGGATTTGGGTACAGTACTTCTGAGATGTTTGAGGGAAGGGCCAAAAGTACAGAAAGAGAGGGTTCAAGATGAATCACTAGCCAAGTCCTGTGCCTGATCACCACCACCTATGCTCTTTTTATTAATTTTTTAACACTATTTTATGTGCAAGCATGCTCCTTATCTTCTGTGTATGTGCATGTGCAAGCACAAAGAACTGACAACAGTAAGGCTTTGGTGCTGCCAGTAAACTACATGGAATGTATTTATTTATTTATTTATTTTAAAAGAACAGCTCCCTGAAGAACTCACAGCAAACCCTATACCTTAGTCACGGACAGCTGGAGTGTAACTAGCACTTCTAACCACCCAGGAAAACTAGAAAAGAAGCAGACAGCTGCTCTGGCTGTGCCTGCTCCCCCACTGAGGGAGCATAAAGGCTGAAAAGTGATGGCGGCTGATGAGGCTCTAAGAAAGCTGCCAGATGTCTGTTACAGTCAGTAAGCAAGAACATAATGGGTCTGTAGACAACAGGCCCAAGACAAAGGCTCAATTCCCTCTACATTCTGCAGTGCCCCTCATCTCATTCAAGCACATCAAGGGTTCATTCCTTCCAGGAAGCCTCCAAATGAGCCAATAAATGTTAAAAGGCTGCACATATTCCCTCTTCTGAGTATGTTGCCAATGGTCAAGTAAAATCATAAGAACTACAGCATGGCATTAGTTTTCTCCATCAGCTGGAAAAACAGTTCCATTGCCAAAGCCTGTCAAAAAGCTGGCAGCCCTCCTCGTACTAGTTTGCTTTAAAAAAAAATCTCTGCTACCCTTCCACTCTTCAGTAGCGGAATCCAAAGCTCAGAGCATCTCAAATGCCACCTTTCCAAAGAACAGTACTTCACTTTCCCACATAAAGAAACTCAGATGTATGATAGGAGAAGAAAGACTGATGCTTATATTTTACTACCTCAGCAAGTTTCTCCTGTCACAACAGCAGCTAAGAAATCAGACTCAAGCACCACAGAATCCAAACACCCAGTCTGTTGGCATTTCCTCTCCAAGAATCCTGCACTCTGGCTCCTTGAAGAAATGTAAATCCAAAAGGAAAAGTTATCAACTGGCTCCAGAATTTTAAAAAAAAAAAAAAAAATCAAGACTCCCACTAGGATTGAAAAGACAACATAGAGATAAAATAAAGATGCAGTAGCCTCAGCATCTCATTCCATGTCTTGCTGGGTTCAGCTCCTCACAGACCACAGCTTCTCTATTTCAGAGCATGGATCAAAACTATGTTTGCCCAAGCACTACAATTCAGCTGTAACTTTCAAATACCTAACCATCAAGGACCACCTGACTGCCTGGGAACCACCTGTCTAAATGCCAACAAGGCCTAAAATTACCTTCATAAGAAAAGGAGAAGCAAACTAATGGCAGTGTAGTAAAGACACTGATGCTGCCTGTATTAACTTTCTGATCTTTCAGCAATAGGATATAATGAAGAACAGCAAGAATCAAACACTAACTCATACATACCCACAGTAAGAACGTTTACTGCCTCAACTGCTGTTCCTCAAGTTTTGCACCTGACCTGATATCCAGATCCATGTGGAACTTCTTCATCCTATCTTAGTCTGCACACCACAGTAAAAAGCTATGAAGGACTGCACAGTTCATCTACCTTACCTGACAGTAGAAAATACCAGAGACAGGAAAACAAAAAAATCAGTCAACATAGTAGCTACTGTATGCGCAGACACATACAGGAGATTTGCCTCAGGGATGAGGCAAAAAAGAACCTGTGGATCTCAGAAGTCACTGAAATGGGGGCATAACACAGAAAATGGTCCAGCAGCTGAGTTTGCAGAAAAGTCAGTAATATGTCAAGCATCGGACAACAATTAGACAACCACAAGGTCACTTCTTTCTCAAGGGAGGCCAGTGATAGCTAACAGAGCTCAAACATCACCTTTCAGCCACCCCAGAAATCATCACCTGATTTTAGGACCTGCAAGAAAGAAGTACAATCCGTACATCCGCCATTCGCACAGGATGGAGCAAGTCAGCACTTGGGCTAATTTCTAGTCAAGTGACTGAATTGAAAGCAGGGCTGCACGAAAGGTACAAGGTTCTCCTGCTCATCTTGAACAGCCTGACATATCTTGAGGAAAAGGGCAAAGGTATTTAAGCAGAGACCAGTCCTCTTTCCTCCATTATCTCTCTTTCCTCCTTTAAGTACCAGGCTTCACTCATCCTTGCAGAGTCTTCTGTATCAAGAAATGAAACAGCATTTGGCAAAAGCTGTACCATAATGAATATACCTCACAAGGGGCCTGCAGAAGTGGAAGACTGAGCAGACGTGAGTACGCTAGACATCTTCTCTCATAACCATGACACACAGTCGTATGTACACTTACCTCAAAGGGAACCTGCTTGCTCCCACATTCACAATGATACAGATTCATTCAACAGCATTAAATAGGTTACTTACTGTGTTGCAATGCATTGCCTCATTACTATATGCATTTCTCGTCATCTTGAAGCTGTACAGCAACAAGCACCCTTGTGAAATATCACACAGCTTTTAAACGCAACCATTCAAATGCTGAAGGGGAAATTAATTCAACTTGATTAATCCCTCTCAGCTTCGCAATAACCAACTGCAAATTCTTAACCTTAGCAGCCAAGACTGACAAGAGCATCTTTTTCAGAATAACAACTGACCTTTGATGTCAACAAAGTATTTATTATAAAGTCTTGGCTTGTGCTAAGACATAGTGAATCACATAGTGATTTGCTACCCAGAAAACAGATAGAAAGAAATCTAGTCAACAGATAGCTATTAAACAAATGACAAACTATAGGGCCATCCAAGTCCGTGAATGGTTAAGTCCCTCCCCCTAACATGGGCTTGCCAAGTTCAACACTGTAATACCGAGTTGAAAATTCCAAAAAAGACAATTCTGCTGCAGCAGAACACAAGTCTTCCTACAGTTATATCTGGGGCACTTTTCTGTTTCATCTGTGTAGCTCTCTGGGACAGTAAGCACTGAGTCCAAGCTCCTGCCAACATTTCAGGTTTAATACCTACCAGTGGCAGGAGTCTAAAAATGGACTTCAAGTACATTGCTACAGTCCATCTCTATAAGAAGTTTCTATTCCTAGAAGGCATAGTCTAAATGTAGCAGATAATTCTGAAGATACTTGGACATCCTAAGAAAAGAAAGTTATTTATGTATGCTGACTGAAAGAGAAAAATGTAGTGTCATATGGGGACAGCAGAAAAATAGATTTTTGTCAGGAAGAAAAGACAAACAGAACAAAGGCAAGCACGAGCTTGGAGAGCCAGGGCCTGGAGAACCTGTCAGCCTCAGTCTCCCCTTCCTGTGATTCCACTAACCCCAAACTGTGGGCATTTTCTCCGTGTGTTTCTTCCATGAGATAGGATTCCCCTGCTAAAAGTTTACTGTCAGCCCCTCAAAGAGGCTAAAGCGTCACCTTTCAGTGTGTTAGGAGAGCAACCAGGAGCATGGTTACAACTACGGAAAGGGATTCAGCTCAAATAGGAAAGCAATACAATTTGCAACACACCTGGAAACCAATGCATCCAACATATACACAGCAGCAGCATGAGAAAGCAGGTTGTCATTTGTCCCCGCAGCACTTAAGAACAGTAGAAATACCTGAAAATGCCGATATTGGTTATGCAGTGCAGGAAAAAGCAGAGTGATACTAGCTCTTCTCTTGTATAAGGTGTTCAACCAAAAGAAAAATAAGTATCCTATGAGAGAAGCCATGTTCCCTCCCCTCCCAACCATCTCTAATAGCAATTTCACCCTTAAGATATGGGTGATGAACTGGCTCAACAGTAGAGCTCAAAGGGCTGTAGTGAATGGGGCTATGTCTGGCTGGCGGCCGGTCACCAGCAGTGTTTCCCAGGGCTCAACTCTAGGGCTTGTTCTGTTCAACATTTTTATCAATGATCTGGATGCAGGAATGGAGTGCATCCTCAGCAAGTTTGCTGATGACACTAAACCGGGAAGTGCTGTTGACTCCCTGGAGGGAAGAGAGGCCTTTCAGAGGGATCTGGAGCATCGGGCTACCAGCAATAGCATGAGTTCAACAACGGTAAATGGCAGGTGCCACACCTGGGACACAGTAATGCCAGACATTGCATGCACAGACCAGGAGACACGTGGATGGAGAGCAGATCAGCAAAAGAGATATGGGGGTGCTAGCCAACAGCAGACTCAATATGAGCCAGCTGCACACCCTGGCAGCCAAGAGGGCAAATCACATTTGGGGATGCATTAAACACACCATAGCCAGCCAGTCAGAAGAGGTAATTCTGCCACTAGATTTAGTGTTGGTGCAGTCTCACCTTGAATATTGTGTGCACTTCTGGGCTCCACAACATAAAAAGGATGTTAAGCTGCTTGAAAGTATCCAGAGGAGGGCTACAAAGCCAGTTCTACCAGCTGGGCTGGAAGTAATGTCCTACAAGGAGAGGCTGAGGACACTGGGGTTACCTAGTCTGGAGAAGAGAAGGCAAAGAGATAACTTCATTGCTCTCTACAAATTCCCGAGGAGGGGAAGTGGAGAGGGAGGTGCCAGTCTCTTCTCCCTTTTAACCAATGACAGGACACATAGGAATGGCACAAAGCTGCACCTTGGGAAGTTCAGACTGGACTTTAGGAAAAATTTCATTACTGTGAGGCCAAAAGGCTTCCTAGTGAGGTGGTTGATGCCCCATGTCTGTCAGTGTTCAAGAGGCATTTGGACAATGCCCTTAATAATATGCTTTAACTGTAGCCCTGAAGAGGTCAGGCAGTTGGACTGGATGATCTCTGAAGGTTCCTTCCAACTGAACTATTCTATTTTAAGGTATAACAAAGCAGGACTGCGTCACTATTCATTAAGTGTTCCATAAGGAAGAGAACTTTGGGGAAGATAAGCATTCTCTATCTAGTTAAAATAACACCTCAAAGATTTCACAGTAGTGTTTAATTTTAAAAGACTACTCTGAACTTTCACAGCAATTACACACTTCATGCTACAGAAGATCCCTGTCGCTAGGAAAAATGACGATCGATTAACACAACCATTTTTTACATTTGACATTTAAGCAGATTTGAAGTCATACTAGTTGACATAGTTTAAACTAGGCTGCTGTAGCTATAATACGACTAACCACAATCCCGCTAACCCGACTGCACCAACAACAAACGCGTTCCTCCCTCCGCTCCCCACCCCTGCCGACTTGCTAACTTGCTCTGGACACTCAGGAAGCTTCACGTGCTAGCTAAAACCCAGCGTACTAGAAAACCTGGGCATTGGTTAAGGCTGTTGAACTCCCAAATGATTTAGATCACTGTAACAAAACAAAGACAGAATGAGTAACGGAGGATCTAGGAAGACATCCAGCACAGAGGAGGCAGTACTCTAACAACTTCTGCTTGACTACTTTGTCAAAAGGGATCCTCCCCGCCGGACCCCGCTCATCTAAGCCTAAGCCCAAAGGCGCGGGCGGGGGGCCGGCCCTGAAGCAGCCCGCCGCGGCGCAAGCCCGAGGCCGGACCCGCAGGAAGCTGCTGGGCAGCCGAGCGGCGGCCGAGGCTGTGCGCAGCCTATGGGAGCGCCTGCTGATGATCTAATGCCCTTACTCCGCGTGCCATTGGCAGGCGGGGCTGTCACTCCGGGAAGAGACGCACGAGACCCGCCCAACTGCCGCCGGTCGCCGCCTCAGCGCGCCGGGACCGCGCTGCTCGTCCCGGAGGCGTCTTCCCAGCTCTCGGGGCGGGACGCGACCCGGGCGCTACACCCGCGCTGCACGAACTCACTCCACACGCTCGTCTTGCGAAGTGTTTGAGACTGCACAAAGAAAGTTTCCTCCGAAAGGAGAAATATTTCCTAAGTAGTTCGGGAACGTAATAGAAAAACAAGCGAGCAGAAGCACTCGGCAACTGCAGACCGCTTCTGCCAAGCTGTGACTATTTCAAGTTTAGAAGTCTCCTGAGGCACACGCAAGATGCAAAAGTGATCGGGAATCAATTTATTCTACCGGAGTCTACCAATGCAAGGTAAATAGCCTGAGCACTTACGCCCTTGCTGTTCACATGGAGACTGTAGCGACAGCCCATGCCCTCAGACTTACAGTGCTCCTGCCCGTACAGCCTCTACATAATGTGTCATCTGTATTCTAGGAAGATGATTACAAAGAGCCAGTATCTATTAAAAGAAAATAAATAAATNCCATAGCCAGCCAGTCAGAAGAGGTAATTCTGCCACTAGATTTAGTGTTGGTGCAGTCTCACCTTGAATATTGTGTGCACTTCTGGGCTCCACAACATAAAAAGGATGTTAAGCTGCTTGAAAGTATCCAGAGGAGGGCTACAAAGCCAGTTCTACCAGCTGGGCTGGAAGTAATGTCCTACAAGGAGAGGCTGAGGACACTGGGGTTACCTAGTCTGGAGAAGAGAAGGCAAAGAGATAACTTCATTGCTCTCTACAAATTCCCGAGGAGGGGAAGTGGAGAGGGAGGTGCCAGTCTCTTCTCCCTTTTAACCAATGACAGGACACATAGGAATGGCACAAAGCTGCACCTTGGGAAGTTCAGACTGGACTTTAGGAAAAATTTCATTACTGTGAGGCCAAAAGGCTTCCTAGTGAGGTGGTTGATGCCCCATGTCTGTCAGTGTTCAAGAGGCATTTGGACAATGCCCTCAATAATATGCTTTAACTGTAGCCCTGAAGAGGTCAGGCAGTTGGACTGGATGATCTCTGAAGGTTCCTTCCAACTGAACTATTCTATTTTAAGGTATAACAAAGCAGGACTGCGTCACTATTCATTAAGTGTTCCATAAGGAAGAGAACTTTGGGGAAGATAAGCATTCTCTATCTAGTTAAAATAACACCTTAAAGATTTCACAGTAGTGTTTAATTTTAAAAGACTACTCTGAACTTTCACAGCAATTACACACTTCATGCTACAGAAGATCCCTGTCGCTAGGAAAAATGACGATCGATTAACACAACCATTTTTTACATTTGACATTTAAGCAGATTTGAAGTCATACTAGTTGACATAGTTTAAACTAGGCTGCTGTAGCTATAATACGACTAACCACAATCCCGCTAACCCGACTGCACCAACAACAAACGCGTTCCTCCCTCCGCTCCCCACCCCTGCCGACTTGCTAACTTGCTCTGGACACTCAGGAAGCTTCACGTGCTAGCTAAAACCCAGCGTACTAGAAAACCTGGGCATTGGTTAAGGCTGTTGAACTCCCAAATGATTTAGATCACTGTAACAAAACAAAGACAGAATGAGTAACGGAGGATCTAGGAAGACATCCAGCACAGAGGAGGCAGTACTCTAACAACTTCTGCTTGACTACTTTGTCAAAAGGGATCCTCCCCGCCGGACCCCGCTCATCTAAGCCTAAGCCCAAAGGCGCGGGCGGGGGGCCGGCCCTGAAGCAGCCCGCCGCGGCGCAAGCCCGAGGCCGGACCCGCAGGAAGCTGCTGGGCAGCCGAGCGGCGGCCGAGGCTGTGCGCAGCCTATGGGAGCGCCTGCTGATGATCTAATGCCCTTACTCCGCGTGCCATTGGCAGGCGGGGCTGTCACTCCGGGAAGAGACGCACGAGACCCGCCCAACTGCCGCCGGTCGCCGCCTCAGCGCGCCGGGACCGCGCTGCTCGTCCCGGAGGCGTCTTCCCAGCTCTCGGGGCGGGACGCGACCCGGGCGCTACACCCGCGCTGCACGAACTCACTCCACACGCTCGTCTTGCGAAGTGTTTGAGACTGCACAAAGAAAGTTTCCTCCGAAAGGAGAAATATTTCCTAAGTAGTTCGGGAACGTAATAGAAAAACAAGCGAGCAGAAGCACTCGGCAACTGCAGACCGCTTCTGCCAAGCTGTGACTATTTCAAGTTTAGAAGTCTCCTGAGGCACACGCAAGATGCAAAAGTGATCGGGAATCAATTTATTCTACCGGAGTCTACCAATGCAAGGTAAATAGCCTGAGCACTTACGCCCTTGCTGTTCACATGGAGACTGTAGCGACAGCCCATGCCCTCAGACTTACAGTGCTCCTGCCCGTACAGCCTCTACATAATGTGTCATCTGTATTCTAGGAAGATGATTACAAAGAGCCAGTATCTATTAAAAGAAAATAAATAAATAAGGTTATAACATTTCCAAATACGCAATATTTCCAGTTCCAAAAACTGAGGAGTAAAGAACTCAAAATTTGGGAAGTATCAGACTGCATGTCGTGCCTGGAGAGACAGATTTTATGCACATGTGCTGTTTTCTCTCCATATTACCACGTTACAATGCTTCAAAGGTGGCTGCCTAATTCAGCATCCAAAGAAGATACTGCTGAGATAAAGAATCAGGATTGCATCACGGATGGGAGGGGAGGGGAGGTGACAACATTCCTTTTTCATGGGGTAACTCCTCCTCACTGCCAAAGGGACAGTGAGTAAGAGCTTGTCTACATGGATACGCTGACCGGAATAACCAGTGCTGACTGAGCTATCACATTAACAGCACTTTACAAGGACACTACTCTGATATAAGAGACACTTTAGTATACTGGGACGCTCAGAAAGTAAAGGTTTTATTCTGGAATAAATTTTGTGCTGGAACATCTGCAGTGGAAGAGTTTACTCCAAGGTATAGATCAGTCCAAAAGCTGGGGGGGGTGGGGCAGAGATGTCACACATTTTAAAGTAAATGAATCACGCTCTACAAGCTCAAATCTAATTAAACCACAAATTTACATGCAAAATTAAGAGAGAAAATGTAATTTAACTGCATGATCACTAGCAGAATGTTTTTCATGCACACATTTGAGACATAAGGCCCATATCACACAACTGTAGCCTGTATCAAACAGGCATGTAAATATTCAGCATCTCCTGCAGGAAGACAGTATAACCCTGGCAGATGAAGGGTTGAGAAGAAGAGGCCCCGATTTTACCCTAGGTCAGTCACCAATTCGTTTTGTGGCCTTCAACAGACATTCTGTTGTCATTACTCTATCTGTAAGGTGGACCGAAGCTCAGGTACCTAACCTACAAGAGGTGGCCTGCATTCAAACCAACCAGTCACCCACACTCCCAAGCTAGAAGGCAGTAATTTAGCCATGCCAAAGTTTTAAGGAACCTCTTGAGTGTAAGCTTTCATTTGTCTGCAAATGGGGAAACTGAAATCCAAAGAAAATACTAGAACCTACTAAATCTTACTTTTTATGTAGGGCAGTACAAAAAAGCCTAGAAGAAAATTAACCTTTCCATGCTGAAATGATCTGTGTTAAATATACTGAAAAGACTACACAAACTGAACATCGGCTTTACGAGGGCTAGAGCATCTCTCCTATGAAGAGAGGCTGAGAGAGTTGGGGTTGCTCAGCCTGGGGAAGAGAAGGCTCCGGGGAGACCTTACAGTGGTCTTCCAGTGCCTAAAGGGGCCTACAAGAAAGATGGAGAGGGACTCTTAATCAGGGAGTGTAGTGATAGGACAAGGGGTAATGTTTTTAAAACTAAAAGAGGGTAGATTTAGAGTAGGTATTAGGACAAAATTCTTTACTATGAGGGTGTTAAGGCACTGGAACAGGTTGCCCAGAGAAGTTGTGGATGCCCCCTTCCTGGAAGTGCTCAAAGCCAGGTTGGATGTGGCTTTGGGCAGCCTGGTGTAGTGTAAGGTGTCCCTGCCCATGGCAGGGGATTGGAATCAGATGGTCTTTAAGGTCTCTTCCAACCCAAACCATTCTAGGATTCTGTGATTCATTCCCCAAGCCTCTCCTGTGTGTTGATTCAGCAGAGATCATAGGAAAAAAACACTTCCAACCATAGTTTTGGGTTATCATAAGGAATATATTCTGGAAGACAGAATTAAAGCCTGACACAGACACCCTCCCTCACAATCCAAGTTTTACAGCTTCACCATAAAAGGCAAATTCTTACTACACCTTGCTAGGAATTGGCTTATGTTAATAAAAACAGGAGAGCTTTCAAGCAAGAAAAGGTAAGGAACCGCAGGGAATCCTTGACCTTATTTTGACCTCCAAATTTACATCAGAACAAATGACTCTTTCACCGCCAAAGTTTGTACTGCCTTATGCCAATTTTATCTGTTAATGTAGACACCTCTACACTCATCCTGACTTGGCTGAGAAAGACTACATCAGCACTTGCCTTGCAGCACTGGAATTAGGACTTTCTCAGCTACACAGCTTGCCCATCCCACCAGGGTGGGTTTCACTGAGGCAACATGAAGCAGAAACCAATTTCTGGAGGCAGCTCCCAATAAGACAAACAGAACAGAGTGAAAAGTGAAAAAAGAAAGAGCTCCAAAACAGTAAGATCTGATCTACTCGTGTCATCATACAGGACAATTCTGATACATGCACCACAAAGTGAAGGCAAACTGGCTGTGCTTTATCCTAATTGAAGACTTTAGAGCAAACCAAAATCAATGTGTAACTCAAAAGTAAATGAGATTGCACAACTGGAAGCAGGTACCTTTCACTTCAGGCTCCCTAGTGAACACCAAGCACAATCCATTCATTGCTCTTCCTTATTCCCAGAGCAAAAGACCTGGGAAACAAGACGCACGTACAAATGCTAAAAATAACCTTTCTCAACACAGCAGCAACAGCTGACCCTGATACCACCTGTTCATAAAAGCTTCCAACAGTACAATCGTGCAGGGAGAAAAGCAGGCAGCGCTCAAACCTCGATGTTCTAGAGCTGGAACACCCTAGCAGGCCCTCGGGCTGAGCCTAGGGACAGGTGCAAGGAGGACAGCCTACGGGGCAGGACAGGGGCCCGTGCTGGGCCCATGCCCGCCCCGCACAGCGCGGCCAGGACTCCCCCGCGTACCCACGAGGCCCGGTCCCGAGAACCGGCGTCCAACACTGACCTCCTCGCGCCGCTTCTGCCAGCGGCCACACGGAGACTCCTCAAGGATCTCGGACTCGTCTTCGCTTTCCTCCTCCTCCTCCTCCTCCGGGGGCGCCGCGGAAGTCACCGGCGCAGACACTGAGGTCATTCCCGGGCCGGACGACGCGGGCTCCGGCTTTGAGTCGGAGCCGCCGCTCGGCACCTGTTTAGACTCGCCCTCCGACATGCCGCAGTCACACAACCTGCAGGCAGGACGCACACCATCAGGCGAAGAGAGGAGAGGCGAGGCGGCCACAAGGCCGGGCCAGGCCCGGCGGGTCGGACCGGGCCGCGCCCGCCAGCCCTGTCAGCCGGGGCCGCACCCCGAGCCTGCTGGAGGCACCCGACCCGAGCCGGCTGCGGCCCGAGCCGAAGGACAACGCGGAAAGTGGGGAACAGGGGCGCGGACCGCTCACTTACCGGGCTCGCCCGGCGCCTCCCGGTCCCCAGGCGCGTCACTCCTCCGCCGACGGGCCGCCGCCGCCGCCAACCGCCGCGCTGCGTAACGCGCCGTCGGGGGCGGGGCCGCTTGCCCTCCGGCCAATGAGAACCCGGACGAGCGCCCTCATCCTCCGCGGATTGGTCGGTGGGCGGGGCTCGGAGGATATATTGCGATAGGGGGCGCCCGCGCGCTCACTTATAAAGGGCCGTGAAGCGGGATGGGGCGGGGTGGGAGTGGGGCGGCTTGGCCCGCCCGACGGCCAATGAGAGCCCGGGAGCGGGCTGCCAGACTCCGTGGATTGGTCGGTGGGCGGGGTTCTGGGCTATATAAACCAGGGAGGCGCCGTGGCGCTGTAGTTCGCATTCCGTGAGGGGAGTGTCTGGGTGCTGCGCCGGGCTGGTCGCCCCGGGCACCCGCTGTGAGGTTTCGCAGCCGCAGGGTCAGCGCGGGGCCTTCCCCACGCCGCAGGCAGGCAATGGCGCCGCTGGCGCTGTCCTATCTCAGCGCCGTCGGCTCCGAGTCCCCCTTCCCCCGCCGCGACGAGCGCGTACGAAGTGTGGCCGCCGAGGGGCTGCTGCAGCCCGCGGAGCGTGGCTGGGCTCGGGCCCAGGGGAGCTGCAGAGCAGCTCGCAGCCAGGCCCGGGTCGTGGCGGGAGGTCTCGGGGGCGGGCACGCGCGCTGGTGACAAGCGGCGGACGCGGGCCTAGGCGCGGCGGCGGCTGGCCTCCGCGGGCCCCAAGG
>VXAL01009636.1:680-28449 GCA_013399475.1 Chauna torquata | reverse complement strand
GAGGGCCGGGTCCGCCGGCGGAGGCCGCCGCGGCGCCATGGGCGCCTACCTCTCGCAGCCCAACACGGTGAAGAGCTCGGGGGACGGGGCTGGGCTCGGGCCGCGCCCGCTCCACTTCGGATTCAGCGCCATGCAGGGCTGGCGCGTCTCCATGGAGGTGAGCGGGGCGCGGGCCCGGGCAGTCGCTCCCCGAGGAGGGCCTGGTGACGCCCCGGAGCCGCGGGCCTGGCGGAGACGGGGTGGTCCTTCTCCCTCGCCCTGCTGTCGGTGCTGCGGGGCGGGCGGGCCGTGCCTCCCGCCGGGCGTGGGGATGCTGAGGCTGCGGTGTCCGCGCCACCAGAGCGTGGGGCTGCCTGGCCTGATGCCGCTGTAGCCTCTGTCTCGCCCGAATCGCTGCAGGCTTTCCCTTGGGCCGTCTCACGCGGTGACCTGCTGGAGAAGCCGCCCTGCGTTGCAGGAGCGTCTCGCGGCTCTCGCAGGGAGGCTCTCACCCACTAGGAGATGGCACTTAGAGCCCAGGCCAATCCCAGTAGAGAATAAGAAACTTCGGTTGAAAAGTGGAGGAAAGGATAGTTGAGCGGTTGGGATGAAGTAGTAAATGAAAGCAAACAAAAAGTCCTCAGGCAAAAATGCCTGCTTTTCTTTCCAAGCAGAAATGAAGTTTCATTCTCTCTCTGTTTTTATTCTTTTCTAGGCAAATTTATTGAACGAGTTCTCATTGCTGCTATAAGTCTTCCATAGCTACTCCTGGCCTTACCAGCCTATCATTAAGGCTTATTATGGGACAAATGAATTATCACAAGATAAATATCTGTTTCGCTGTAGGAGCCAGTTGTTTGCCCACAGTCCTCCCAACAGTGGAGTCTGTTGGAGCTGCTTTGTAAAGCTGCTTGTACAAGGGCAACACAGATCTGCTGGGATTACTTCTCTGCCTTGCCGGTAGTTACTAGTTCTTTGAATTTGACTTCCTCTGTGAATACCATTAATGTGCTGGTTTATTTTCCTTTCCAGGCAGCTAGCAAACAACGGAAATTAGATAAGGACCAATACTGGTCCCTGCAGCCCCAGGGGTACGGCTCCTCTAAATGCAGTAAAGCAACCTTCTTGTTTGCAGCCCTTTGGCTGATTTGGAGAGGATGTTCCATTCAGACCATCAGGGATTAGTTTCTGCAAATACGGTTTCACAACTCACACTATCAGATACTTCACTGCTTCTGAAATGTTACAGCGATCTTGCTGGTGGCAAAACAGTGACTAGTTTTTTCCTTGTTTCCGTGTGCATCAGAGCTTTATGAAACTGGGCTATAGTTTCTAGGGTAGAAGAGGCAGGAGAATTGGTGCTTGTGCTCTTAAGATAACCTCAGAGTATGTTTGTGCTCAGCTGACTGTGACCACTAGTGTCTCAGTTGCTCCGTTCTGGTGACCTCTGCATGGGTGAAACGGTGGCACAGAGACTTTACTGGAACACTGAGGTGAGGTGCAGTATAATCTCCACAAGGCAACTAGCTCATGGGTAAGATGCTGAATGCAGGCAGTGTTCTGGTATCCTTGGTGCACAGAGGCTGAAAACATTTTAAGGATGTGGGCTTGGATGAGGGAGAGCAGAGAGTTGTAGCTACTTAGTGCTGGTGGTGGGCTACAGTAGTCCTCCCACAGCAGGGAAGTTGGCTCATAATTTCACTTATTTGAGGCCTGTTCTTGCTGCCACTGACCTTTATGGAAATTGGATGAGACCCAGAGCTTGCAGCTGTGTTTTTTGCTCTAACCAACATCTTTGGCGTATCTCCCTGCTGGCAAAAGCAATGCTGAGGGCATTGATGTAGACATGGTTTAGCTGTGTTATCACAAGGAATGAGGGGATGGTAGGAGTGCTTGTGTTACAAGCTGAACCTGCTGCACATTGCTTCTAAGTTCTGTGATGGGATGAAAAGCTCAGTTTCACATGCAGCTGAGAAGAATTGAACAGTTCTTTTGTGTTTTCTTGCATTCCAGTACTATGAGTTCTCTGTCTCTTGTCTTGGTTTGTGTTTTTTTTCCTTTTTTTCGTGTTTAATTGTACTTCCACTCTTTCATAAAGCTTGGAAAAAGTTCTGAGCAAATGTGTATTTTGTTGCTTAACACTTAAGGTTTTAGTTACGGGTTTTGTTAGTGAAGCTAGCCAGTGTGCAGGAGTGGTAGGAGGCAGTGGGCGTTTTTAGGTAGTAAAAAATTATGTAAAAGTGTAATCTGTTGCCTTTAACTTACAATTTAGGAGCCTCCAAGTGAGACAGGTATACAGGGCTCTGAAGATACTTCTTATAAAAATCTGTTCTTAGTCCAGAGAAGTTCCTTTGTAAATAAGGAAATGCTTTGGGCAGATGAGGGACCCAAAAGATAAGAATACAAAAAAAAAAGTGTGAGGTACTATGGGTGAATAAGAAAAGGGAAAAAGATGAAGACAGCTTTCCAGTACAGAAAGGAGTGCTCTGGGTTAAAGTGAAGGGTACAGGAGGCACTTTGGAGACAGATGCACTGGGCGCCTCTGAGCTCTTCGGTGCTGTTCTGTCCCTTTCTAAGGGTCTTGTGGATAGCAGAAGGCTGATATGAAAGGGCTTGCTGGCATCAGGCTTTGTGAGCGCTCTTGCTCGTTCTGAAGAGTATGAGATCATGGTTGCTTGCAGGACAGTCGGCTGCAGACAGCTTAACAGGCCTTGAAGCGGAGGTGGAGACTCATAGCTGACAGCTGCTTATTGTGCTGGCAGTGCACGATGGTCTTTGTGGTCAATCGGATGCTCTCTGAACTGGTCTTAGCATTGAAAACACCAGAAACTCGTGTACAGTCAGGCATCCAGAGCCGTTAGCACTCATGGCAGCATGCAGAGCAGTTTATAGCCAGTTCTGTGTGCAGTATGGGAAATGAGCTGTCTGCTACCAAAGTGTGCTAGCCTTGTTTGTCTGCCTCCTTGACAGTAGTGCTTGGTTCAGGACTGGGACGTGTTTCAGTGAGTATGCTACAAATGGGGTAGAAAGACCATTTTTGCTGCCAATATTGGGTTTCCTTCCCAGCTGCATTTATGTTACTTGCTCAAATTAAGCTGCTGTTTAGTCACCAGGGTCTTATCCTAGTTACTTTGTTGTGGTTTTGCTATTTCTCTAGCTTCGGTAAATGCTGTGAAAAGTGAGCGTAAAAATGCTGGGGTTTTGCTTATTCTTATTTTCATTCACTGTGTCCAGTGAACTCTGGTTAAATTTCCTACATTATAATTCAGTCTTTTTTTTGTTTTGAACTAAGATTATAATTTGTTTGTTCAGCCACTGTTTTCATCAGAGTGTCAGGATTTTCATTGCACTAAGTGCTGCATAAACCCAGAACCTCTCTTTTTCTGTTTGCATTGCCACTTGATAGAAATTGCAGGGGGATGGGATTCTCTTACAAGATTGTGGGACCCTGAGGCCAAATCAGTTACTTATCTGAGGAGTCCTAAGATAAAAAAAGTAGAAAAGCTCATCAGTTGCTTGGTTGTGCAGCAATCAAATGTGGCTGTGTGTGTGTATATTAGAAATATTTGGTTATGGCTGGCAGTGTGGACGCATCCAAACCTTAGAGCCAGCTGACTTGGAGTAAGTAGTGTTTTGTTTTGGGGCAGCCGCAGCACGTTGAACTTTAAGGTGATGAACTTGAACCACAGCAAGGAGGCTAGATCACATTGTTTAAATGATTGCATGATTGTTCTTTAACAAAAGCATGTGGTGTGCAGTCAGGTTGTAAGTTGATAGATTAGGGCTTGAACTTTAATGTCAGAATTAATAACGTTAGAAAATCAGTTGGGAAGGGGAGTTTGAGAGAGAGGTTCAGTCCATCCATCAGTTCTAGACTTTGCACTGGAATTGCCAAGTTTGGTTTGCTTACTCACAGGGTGAAAGAGGTCAGGCGCCTGGCTGTAAAATCTGGGCAGTGCCTCCTTCAAAGTCTGCTATTCGTGATGAGACCTCGTGGAGAGAGAGTATATACCTTGGGTGTTGTTCATCTTTGCAGTTTGGGAGCAAGTACAGGGAAAGGCTGGTCAGTTTGATATTTATGTCCCAAAATCCCTGGGACACGCCTTTCCTCCAGTTTGCCCCCAGGGAGTCCCTGGGTTTCTGGAAAGTTGGCAGAACGGAGAAGTCTGTCTTACCTTAGGAAGTGATACCTGGTTCTGCTCTTTGGTTTGAGCACTGTTGGTTGACTATTGCGTGTCCTTTGCTTCACTGCTTAAAAGGCACTTGACAGAGGCTCAGCTCTTTGCCTTGCTTGTCAGGTAACTGTGCCTGATGCCAGCAGTGCCTTCCTGGAGCGTCCCACGTGACAAGAGCAGCAGAAAGGAGCCTTTGTCCCAAGAGAAGGTTTTCTGGCCCAGTTGTTTGTTCTTGTTGGATGCAGTAATCCTACGCATCGCAAGGCCGCCTTTCATTTGGCCTGCTGGGACAGACAACTGCTCTCATTCATGGCTGTATTCACCAGGATAGGCACAGGCAAAGGCAAAGCCTATGGTTGTATTGAGGACATGAGGTCAGGAGGTTATGCTGTTAGCCCTCAGCTTAGGTATCAGTTAGTATAGTGGAGCACAGCTTGCTGCCACACGTTCTTTAAGGACTGTGAGCTACTGCAATAACACAGGCCTTGCAGGTACCATAAGCAGGAGGGGTTTGGTTCTGACTTGAGCCTGGAAATATCTAAAGTTGTTGCATCAAAGAACTAAAGCAGTTTATAGTACGATCTCATGGTGGCAAGGCTGGGCTACTGGTCTAGCACAGAGAGCACCATAATGTTAGAGATCTGTGCCCCTTCTTTGAAGATAAGCGCTTGCCAGGTAAGCTTTTGAGAATGTGGGAGGAGGCTTTCTTACTGTTCTTGCTCTCCCTCTGGATTTGAGACTCCCTGCATCAGTGCTCGTAGCCTCTCTGCTCCTTTCTCCTACTTCTATATGAGGGTCTATTGCAATCCTTGTCATTCCTGACTTTTGCTCTCTTTTTCAGGATGCACACAACTGCATACCTGAGCTGGACAGTGAAACAGCCATGTTCTCAGTCTACGATGGACACGGAGGTAACTGCATCCCCTGTTCTCTCTAGAGTTCTTTGCTGTGGCTCTTCTGGGCTGTTCAGTAGAAGTGGCTTCTGTCATGGCAAGCATCTACCTATCATTATAAATCCTGCTCCTTCTTGGAAAGCATTTTCTTTGGTAGATAGGTATCATTGACTCAGGCTCTGAAAGTTTCTTAGGCTTTCTAGAAGGAAATTCATGGGTTGATACAGAATTGCAACAAGATAAGCATTCCATCTTCTAAAACTCTTTTAAGGATGCCTGTTTATTTTCTTGGTGGGTAAGTTAGGATAATCACAGAAGAGTGGCCTGAAGAAAAGCTATTTGAGGTTGGACCAAAGGTCTGACAATAGTCAGTATGCTCTGGTGGTTGTCAGTACTAGTTGCTCAAGGAAAGAGAGGAAAAACAGAATAGGCAGATCCATTCCCTGACATATCTTCCCAGCTTCCAGTCCCCACTTAAGGGGTCTCTGAGCTAGAGACTGCAGCCATACGATCTTAAAGACACGCTTGAGTCTTTTTGATGAACTCTTTGTGAGTTTGTCTAATGGCAGTTTAAACCAGGTTTATATGTTTGGTGGTTATTTGCATAGGGTACTTTATATACAAGTTGATTTCTTTGTTTGAAAAAATACTTTGATTTAGCTCTGCTGTCTGATAATTTCAGTGCGATATCGCCAACTTACGTTATGAGAATTATCGCTTACATTAGTGAATAATCACTCTGTTGCCACTTCTCACTTTCATAACTTTGGACTCTGTCCTTTCTTTTAGTAGGAAGAGTCCTAGACTTGTCTCTGACTGTAGAGCTGAATCTGTACTATTAATTAAATAAGAGCAGCACCCATTTTCTGGCCCTGAGGCCGGTGGGCCACATTGATGGTATTAACCTGTCTTAGAGTTCAGAATAGTTGGCTGCATCCAAACTGGCCATTGGTTGGTCTCTTGTTTCTACTAGCTCCTGAACTGTGTCCAGAAATTGAGTGCTACCTGGCATATGCCAAAAGTGCACCGTGGATCATTCGGATAATTTTTAGCATAGGTGATGAAATGCCTGGGCCATAGCAGTCATTACACCACTTGCATTGGAAATAGCCACGGATTCCAGGCATTATATTGTTCCACAGTTCTGATTATGATTGTCATTTTTGGACATATTCTAGAACTGCAACATGTACTATCAATTTATTGTGAAATAAGTGTTTTCTGCTTTGTTCTCAGTTCTTTTCCTAACAATTCCTAACAACATATCAGCTGTTTTGATACAACTAATCTGTGAACTGACATTTTTAGAACTCTTTCCTGAGCTTCTCCCAGATCTTTCTTAAGTGGTAACAGATGGTTTTGAGTCCAACCAATGTGTACATGCAGGCTGGTTGTCTTTTCTTTTTTTCACAGAATCACAGAATGGTTTGAGTTGAAATCATAGAATGGTTTGGGTTGGAAGGGACCTTAAAGACCATCTGGTTCCAACTCCCCTGCCATGGGCAGGGACACCTTTCCACTAGATGAGGAAGCTTAAAGCCCCGTCCAACCTGCCCTTGGGTACTTCCAGGGATGGAGCATCCACAACTTCTCTGGGCATCATATTCCAATGCCTCATCACCCTCATAGTAGAGAATTTCTTCCTAATATGTAATGTAAATCTTCCCTCTTTTCGTTTAAAATTGTTTCCCCTTGTCCTGTCACTACACTTCCTGATTAAGAGTCCCTCGCTGTCTTTCCTCTAGGCCGCCTTTAGGCACTGGAAGGCTACTGTAAGGTCTCCCTGGAGCCTTCTCTTCTCCAGGCTGAACAACCCCAACTCTCTCAGCCACTCTTCATAGGAGAGGTGTTCCAGCCTCTGATCATCCTCATGGCCTGCTCTGGACCCTCTCCAACAGGTCCATGTCCTTCTTGTGCTGGGGGCCCCAGAGGTGAATGCAGTACTCCAGTAGGGATCTCACAAGAACGGAGTACCGGGGGAGAATCACCTCCCTTGACCTGCTGGCCATGCTTCTTTTGATGCAGCCCAGGATGCAATTGGCTTTCTGTGCTGTAAGTGAACGCTGTCGGCTCATGTTGAGTTTTTCATCGACCAACACCCCCAAGTCCTTCTCTGCAGGACTGCTCTCAATCCATTCTCTGCCCAGCATGTATTTGTATTTGGGATTGCCCGGACCCAGGTGCAGGACCTTGCACTTGGCCTTGTTGAACTTCATGAGGGTCATGTGGGCCCATCTCTCAAGCCTGTCAAGGTCCCTCTGGATGGCATCTCTCCCCTCCAGCATGTGGATTGCACCACTCAGCTTGGTGTCATTGGCAGACTTGCTGAGGGTGCGCTCAATCTCACTGTCCAAGCCACCGACACAGATGTTAAACTGCGGCGGTCCCAATACTGACCCCTGAGGAACGCCACTCATCACTGGTCTCCACCTGAACGTTGAGCTGTTGACTGCAACTCTTTGAGTGCTGTCATCCAGCCAATTCCTTATCCACCGAGTGGTCTATCTGTCGAATCCTTGTCTCTAATTTAGAGACAAGGATGTTGCGTGGAGCAGTGTCATACACTTTGCACAATTCCAGGCAGATGACATCAGTTGCTCTTCTGTTACCTACTAATGCTGTAACTCCGTCATAGAAGGCCGCCAGATTTGTCAGGCACAATTTGCCCGTAGTGAAGCATGTTGGCTTTCACCAGTCACCTCTCTGTTCTCTGTGTGCCATAGTCTCCAGGAGGATCCGCTCCATGAATTATTACTGTCTTTGTCAGTGAGGAATTTCATCTGCCAATATCATGTAAAAACATAAGAGCCTGCTGTAAAATTTTACAAATTATTTTGGCTTTGATCATCCTGAATAATCCATCACTTCTTACTTGAACCTCTCTTCCAGATTATTTATATAGATGTTGAAGAACATGAGTCCTCAAGGAACTCTACCAGTAGCCATCCTCCATTCTGTAAATAGTTTGCTTCTATCAAATGTTACCTCTTTTCCCATCGCAGCTTAGTATGTAAAACATTTGACTTATTTGAAAACATTTTGAAAATCCATATGGAATAAGCTAACTAAATGACCTACTTCCTCCTGCTCATTGTCTCTTTGAAAAAGAATTAACCAGTTTGTGACATCCTCTGCTGTATGTTTATTTCTGACCATTCAACCACGTGCATGCATATATCTGCTAATTCTGTTTCTTACAATTTCTGCTGTTTACAAGGTCAGATACCAGATGTACTGGTCTGTAGTTTTGCAAACCCAGTTTCTTCCACTCTCTGAAGCTTTGTAATTGATTTTTTTGTATCATGTATATGCCTTTCATTTCTCTGATACTGGAGTGAAATTAAGTGAAAGGTTACCTACCCCAGTTCTTGACTTCTCACTTTCATGTGTGATTTCCTTTAGAATCAAGTTATCTAATTCTGCCAATTTGTAAATAAGGGTTTAAGACTTTGTAGTATTAGTAGTTTTTATTAAAAAGGTCGGTCTGAGTAGGTAGCTGACAAACTAATAGTTCTTCAGAAGATATGGTCTCAGTCTGCAGTATTTAGACTGAATGTTTTAGAGTTATTTTCCTCTTGAACTTTATCCTAGAGAATGCAGAGGACTGGGTGGAGCACCTGCTGATGTCCCCAAGATTATCTTTGAGAGCATCTGAACGATGGATTGATTCTGAAAGGCAGAGAAGGAGAAAGGATATAGGGATTTAGCAACTATTAAACAATGTTATTATTTCTTACAGATATTCGGAAACAGTTTGTAAGCATCTAACAGATAAGAAGACAAGCAACAGCTAGCAACAACTGATCAAGAACAAATAACATCAAGCCAATGTATTTTTCTTTAAGATCAGTGTGTTAGACCTTCCTGTTAGTGGAGAAAATTTATTTCATATGTTGGATGTTAAGACTTTTGACACTCTTGTGACATTCCCGTTAGTTTAGAGTATGGAGTAATGCAGGTTTTTTTGTTTTGGTTTGTTTTTTTTAAATACAATAGAAAAGATTTGGTGTAGACATTAATCAAGAAGCCAAAGCACTGGCATAGATTTCTAACTTGTATTTTAGGTTTCTGGTGATTGAATTTCTACAGCTTTTCCTAAGCAAACCTTATCAGGAAGGATACAGACATAGTATCCTATACTGAGCCTGACTTTGAAGATCAACATTTGCCCATTCCTACTTTTTGTATAATTTTACCGATGCATTAGTTCTTTAGTTTGAAACAATTTCTCAGGTTTGTGCCACATATAAGAAGGTTTCAGGGCAGGAATCTCTCTAACCTGTTTTAGCTGTCAGTGGAAAGAACGAATTTAGCTTTTCTTTTATACCTCACTCATCTGTCAGCCTTAAGCTCTCTAATAAGCTTTCTTCTAATAAGCTCCATGTGGATTGGGAAAAGGTTTTATTACTGTATTCCTTACAGGTTTTTTTCATATTTGGTTTTCCATTTTACCAGTTTTTTCTTTTATGTTTTCCTGTTATGGACAAGACTTACACTTTTTGAAAGCTGTAGCTGGCTTTTGCGTTCTGGTAGGCTTAGGTACCTTTTTACTTGCCCTGGCCTCTTCCCTCCCAAACCCTGAAGAATGATATATGGGTACTGTGCACCACCAGCATGGTGTTTCTGATCGTCTCTGTTGCTACCTGCTATCTACATAAGCTTTATCCTTTTAGCTGTTTCTTTTAATTTCCTTCTAGTAAGTGTCTTCATTTACATGTAGCTCCCCACTTTTGGAGCTCAACATTATCATAGTGAGGTTTCCTTACTTTTTGCTGCTACCAGGGTGTTTAAGTAGAATACAGGAAACCCTGTTGTAAATTTCTTCCAGTTAGTATGCAGTGTGATGGAATTCTCTTATCCTGTTCTTTGTTGTCTTACCTTCTGATCTAAGACAGATGCATTCTCCATTCACTGTCGTTGTCTCAAGGTGGGAATTAATACTCTTTTCCTGTTTTGGCAGACTATTCCATTCCAGAGGGATTCTGTGGTATTTGTTGGTAGCTAGCTTATTTGTTGTTTGACTCTAAGCTTTCTTTATTTTATATTCAAATTGAGTGTATGTGTCTAAATACAGATCAGATCTTAGAGTGAGATCTACTTTCAGCTTTGTGAAGATGAGATAGGATGGGTTTGTGCATGTACGTGCACTGAAAAAGATTTCATCTAGGAACCTTTATCTCTGGAGGCATTTGTCTTGCCTAGGTTTCTAGGTGTCTGCCTCAAGGCTGCTGCCTGTTCTTGTCTTTACATGTCCTGTTCAAGCCTGTGTTCCTGGAGATGGAGAAATTGTACTGCAGTAAGATTCCAGCTGGGTCTTAGGTACTCTGGAACCAGCCTTGCCTGAAATGCCAAGATAAATGGATTTTGTTCCGTATTTCATCTGAGTGAGACTCCTGTTTTTAAAACTGTGTCAGATGTAGTTTTTGGCAGTGACATCCATCTGTGCAGAAATACGCTCTGAGACCTGAACTCTGTAATGTATGTGTTCACCTTTCTGCCTGATCTTTCAGACAGCCTGAAAACTCCATATGCTCTCTGGCAATCAAACGCACTCTCTTTCTAATTCTGTACAAACATAAAAGTGTGCACTCTGGAGAAAGCTGCAAATATTTACTTTTTGACTGAATTCAGTTCTGCATGTTCTATAGTTTACTTGATACTCCTGAAAACCTTTCTACTGTGTCTGTATCGCATTAAGCAGGAAGTGCAGCTGAGGCTTTGGCATTACTTAGCTGGATGCTTCTCTGCTGGAAAACATTAATAAAATAATTCATGGAGACTTTGAGAGTTTTAGTGTGGGTTTCATACTGGAAACATGGAAGATGTGATCCTGGATTTGTTGTAGGTTTATATATGAATAATTGTATTCTCTAAATGTTCAGCCCTTGAAGGCTTTTAAAGTCCCTGCCAGGTGAATACACTCCACATGAGTGAGTGTCAAGGCGTGCTTTTTACCTCTGCTTCTGCTCTGTCCCATTTCTTGGGAAAGTGTGAAGAAATTGGAATCATATTTGGTGAGGTATTTTTTCCCCTCACTGTCCTAGAACTGTCAGCGCCAGGACTCCTATGCAGTTTAAAATGCACTTTGGGGTATGTAGAACCTTGTCTGCAAGTTGCAAGCAATAGGTTCCATTCCTTCCTCTAGGCAGATAACCCTGCAATCTTGCCTGCCGTGGTTAGTGGAAGAGCCAGTGCAGCAGTTCCTTGCACTTACCTTGTTTTGTTTCCTGGGTGCTTGCATCTTTGGAAAATTCATTCTGTTTTACTGCTTTGCGGTTCAGTTTTGTGCTTCAAAGAGCTCTTCCCAACTTTACAATATTTTGCTGGAAATGCTGTCTCAAATGCTTGTTACAGGTGAGGGCAACCAGAACCATTTGCTGTAGGTCTGCATAGGCAACTACACAGCCCTGAGCACTTCATTGCCAACAGATGATTCTGAGGCTTTTAGTCACTTCCAATGCCCAGGTGAGCATGAGTGGTTTGGGGAATATTTTATCCTAATGGATTGTCTGTTGCTTCTCTGTATAGCCATAATAAGAGGGTAAACTTGTGTGTATAACACAGAAATTGAAGAAGTAAGGTAAATTTTAATTTTGACAAAACTGTAGTAGGTGAGGCAGCATCGAAGGAGTTATGTGAGGCACTCATTGAAGATGAGGTTCTTGCTGTCACAGGTCCAGAAGTGCTGAGACAGAGTATTTTAGTACATCTGTGTGCATGTGAAAGACGAATTCCTTGAGCCAGTTCAGTTTCTCTGGCCAAGTTGGCAGCGCTGTGCTTTGAGGTAGTTACGGATTCAGCTTATAAAACGCATTAGACCTCACTGGGGCTGCTGTGCAAGCAACTAGATCTGTGGTCTGTGTGCTAGGCTGGTGGCTGCTTCCTGTGCACCAAAGGGACGCACAACTATTAGATACGAGTACTCATTTTGAGGAATCATCTTCCACAGCCAGAGGACTCCAAAAGCAGAGTCTTGTTTTCCTAGACATGTTGGTTAAAACACTGAAAGTGAGCACCTTTGTGTCTTCTGTGCAAGGGAGATGGGTGCTGCCACTACCAGCTCTGGTCACAGAGGGTGGCCTGGTTTGTGGGTGAACTGCAACCAATGAAGAGAGAAGACTGATACTCGCAAAGGCTCCTGTGTCAAGTCTTATCAGTTTGCAGGAAAATGTCTGTTGTGACATCCTGTGCTGGAGCTACATGGGAAGCAGCAAAAGTTTCTCATCTTCAGTGGCACCTCCTAGTTTTCCAACAGTAATTTGTTTTTTTTGGTGGCCAATCAGGCACATCAGAGACTTCCAGATCACTGCTTAGTCTCAGTGTCCCTGTTTCAAAGAAATGGTTTGTTTTATATGTCAGAGCTTTTCGTATTGGGACTGGCTTCCTGCTTCTGTGGTGACAGAGCAAGATATTTCTCTATTGTATTGCTTTGCACAGTGCTGCCAAGCTTGCGGAGAGCATTTTCGTACAGCCTGTGCGCCGTGCCTTACCTGTTTACAGAGGCAGTATGGAAGTTCTGAGTCAGAGACTGTAAAGCTGTTGGTGTCTTTCTCAGATCAAGCTACCTGTTGCTATGAAGAAAATCCCTTGTCCCTAGCTTTGACATGAAGATTGCAGTGTTCAGTCATCTTTTCCTTCTGGCGGGTGATCAGTTGTCTGTGCTGGTATTATTAGATCTATCTGCTTCCAGTAGCACAGACTGCAGAGTACTGTTGCCTTGACTGCAGACCCTGCTGAGCAGGAACAAGGCTGCCCTTCAGTCACACTTTCCATTTCTGATCTCAGCAGGTAGCTGTGGCAATGCTCTTCTGCCAGAACAGTTGCCTGGTACAAGTAACGCAGGCTTTTATCCACACCATTCCTGTTTAGCGTTTGTATACTGTCGTAAGCGGAGTCTCTGAAGAGCTTCAGGACACATCATGGCTTGCATGCAGATGTCCCACCTGTGTCTCTTAGCGTATGGTCTGGATGATGCAGTTCAGTGCCCCCAGAGAGTATTCAAACGAGATTAGAAAGAAGACAAGTCAGTCGTCAGGGCCATCATGCTGATCAAGTTGGAAGAAAAACTGGAGGAGATTGTACCTGCCCATTGTGATGACTGGCAGTCATGTCAGTAGCCCACTTTACCTGTTCCCTCCTGCAGTTTCTGATTTTTGACAAGATGTTCCCACAGTTTTCATGGGTTTTCTTCTCAGTCTGCTGAGGCATGCACAAAGCACCACCTTGCTTACTGGTCAAACTCTTTATGGGAGTGCATATGTGCAGTGTCTAGGTCTAAGCCAAGGTGCCAGCCAAGTCCTGGAACTCACCTGCCCATGGCACGAGCCCTGCATTCTCACAGCCTTCTTCGGGCCAGGCTGTTCAGCTCACTCCCTGTAGTATGAGCAAGGACATAGCAGCTGTTGGTGTTCTCTGCAAGCGCTTCACAGAATCACAGAACAGTTGAGGCTGGAAGGGACCTCTGGAGGTCGTCTGGTCCACTCTCCCCTCCCCACCCCCCAGTCAAGCAGGGCCACCCCAAGCAGGGTGCCCAGCACCATGGCCAGGCAGCTGCTGGAGATCCCCAAGGAGGAGCCCCCAGCACCTCTCTGGGCAGCCCGTGCCAGGGCTCCGGCACCCGCCCGGCACAGAAGCGCTGCCCGGTGCTCAGAGGGGGCCTCTGGNCCCAGCTCTCTCAGCCTCTGCTCACAGCAGGGGGGCTCCAGGCCCTGCAGCACCCTGGTTGGCCTAGCGTTGGACTCTCTCCAGTATGTCCATGTCTCTGGTACTGGGGAGCCCAGAACTGGATACTAGTCCAGGTGTGGCCTCCTCAGTGCTGAATAGAGGGGAAGGATCACCTCTCTTGACCTGCTGACGATATTTTACCTAATGCAGCCAAGAGTACTGTTAGCCTTCTTAGTGACAAGGGCATGTTGCTGACTCATGGTCAGCTTAGGTGTCCACCAGGACTCCTAAGTCCTTTTCTGCAAAGCTGCTTTCCAGCTGGGTGGTCCCCAGCATCTCCTGGTGCCTGAGGTTGTACCTCCACAGGTGCAGGACTTTGCACTTCTCCTTGTTGAACTTCATGAGATTTTTGTCAGCCCACCTCTACAGCTTGTCAAGGTCCCTCTGGACAGCAGTACAGCCCTCTGGTGAACCAGCCACTCCCCCCAGTTTTGTGTCATGTGCAGATTTACTGAGGGTGCGCTCTACCCCGTCCATCATCCAGATCGTTAATGAAGATGTTAGATGAGACTGGACGTGGTGTTGAGCCCTGGGGTACTCTGCTCGTTACTGGCCTCCAGCTTCAGGGCTATGGTTTTATGGTCTGCTAGACATGCTAGCTTACACACTAAGTAAAAGCAACCTAAATGAAAGGATGCATGGAATGTGCTCCTGACCTGTTGTTCCAAGACCATCTCATAGAGTGTTCAGATCTGCTAGGTGGCTATCTGCCATGGTCCAACACTATGCACGTTTTCCTCAGTGGCTATATTAACTCTCTGAGAAGCCTCCACTCACTCCCCACAGCTTACCAAGTGGTATGGAAGACCTGTCACTGCCATTATTCACCACTAGCTCCATGCATGTCTCATAGAAACTGTTTCATTTGGGCTTTTAGGTAAAAATGTTACGGTATCATCTGTAACAGTCCTTCGTGATCACATACAAACGTGTTCCAGTGTGATTCTTTGTTCAGTGTCTCCTGGCTGACAGTTGGCAGTTCTTTAACCTATTCAGCATGTGGTGTCTTGAAAGCTTAACTTATTAAGCTAAGTGTTACCTTATATACCTATATGCAAGTTATATACCTTACCTAAATCATGCTTAGTTTCATCAACCAAAATCATAGTATCTTTATGAGCATATGTTGAGTTGACGAGATCTGCTTCCCATAAGCCTATGTCACTGGACATTAATTGTCAGTCCTTTTCATCTGAGATCCTGTGAGGGCCAATCTTTTATTTCTCTGCCAGATCTCTTGTTGTCAGGTCATCTTGGTTTTCCTTTTAAGTTCTCATTAAAGGTGCTAGGGTCGCTCATATTTCTCTTACATCAATTATTTTTCTGTGAACTTCCAGTTTTTTCTCCCCTCTTTCTCCCACTGCATTTTGGAGAGTATGGTCAGAATACAGCTCAGTCTCTTTGTTGTGTAGATCTATAGTGTTAAACTTTCTGCAGTGCTGTTTTAACCGCAACTGTTTTGCAAGGTTTCTGTTCTTTGTCGATTACCACTTAATCCCTTTTCTGCAGGCACATTTGAAAAGTCCCTTGTCTGCTATTTCTTTTTTCTAAAATATCACCACCTCTTTACTTCCCACTGTTTCCTTTGCCAACTCCCTTCATGTCTTGGTCTCTGTCCTTTCCTGAGCTGATGGCTAGTTACTTCCCACTCCCTCAATTCCTCTACTCCCCTTTGCTTCACAGAGCTTTGCTCTCCATGCCCAGCTGTCTGCACAGGCTCTGTTTGGCTGGAAGAAGGGGAGGGAAGGGAAAATCAAGAGCTGACTGGCTGTTACAGCTGTGCCATAAAAACCTTTCTTCTGTAGCAAGGAGGGAAGGAGCACTCGTGGCCCTTACCTATAGCTATAGGAAAACCTACAGTATAGAGAGAGGATCTTGAACTCTATTGCTTTGCCCACTCATGCTGCCCCTTCTTTTGCCCTGGAATTGAGAATGGCTCATCCAGCACAGCGTTAAGCACACTGCTGGACCCTTTTGGACCCCCGTCCACCTGCATGTATTCTACCTCATGCCCTTCTCTGCCACCCCTCTGTGGCTGTAATTTAGTTTGTTTCTTAGTTTCTGATTCTAGCTCAGATTTTCCTTTCTCGTGACCTCTGTCAGGTTTCTATGCCCTAGATGGTTCTTTGCATCTCATATCAAAACCTAAATTACAGGATTGTTCATTTACAACTTGCTGTATTTTTTTTCTGATTCTCCTTGCTGAGCCAACCTACATAAATTCATGATCCCTCATGCCATTTAATCTTCTTCCTATTCTAATAGCACCTTCATGATCACAAAAAATGTCTACTGTGCTCTGTTGCATACTTGACAGTATTAATTACTAAGCTGCTGGAGTGTTTTCAGCTTTCAAGAATCTTTCAGCTGCTGTAGGAGTGGACACTTGATTTGTGTTGTTGACTTTTGATCTGAGTTATGCACTGTGCTCTCAGCAACCTGGTGTTCTGGCCACCTTTCACTCGTGTAATGCATGCGCACACACCTTCATGTGCCAAGGTGGCTCTGTTCTGCTGATCTGGACCCCCATCTTCCTGAAAGGCTCATCTCAAGGCTGTGGCATTGGTTTTTTGTTGGTCTAGAACATGCACTAGAATTCATAATGCTCACTTTTTGTGTTGCTCGTCATGTGTTATTAACGCTCTGAGAGCTTGTTTATACTTGCACTTATATGTGAAAATGGAGCTTTCTACATAGAATGGGCCTAAACAGTTTGGCCTAATGGTCAAAATGGACCTAAGCTCCCTTTCAGGAAGTTTATAGCGTTGGCTAAACCTGATGGGTGAGAACTCATTGAGAGTTTCCCAGGGGTCATCAGCAAATCCTACTGTTCTGGAGGTGCAGCCTGCTAGGAAGTGTACATGAGATCCACAGCAGTGTGCTCTTGCATGATTTCTCCGTATCTGGGTTAGTGTTTGTGTCCCGAGATTTGCCTCAGGAATTCAGTTGCTTAAGAGTACGTTTTGCTTCTGGAAGGACCAGCCTCTTAAATGATTTCTGCTCTCTTTCAGGGGAAGAAGTTGCCCTGTACTGTGCCAAGTATCTCCCTGAGATAATCAAGGACCAGAAGGCCTATAAAGAAGGCAAATTGCAAAAGGTAAGAATCTAGCACTGCCCTGGAACAAGTGTAAGTACCAGTGCAGAAAAAAGCCCTAGTTAGGTACCTAGTACTTACACAGTGCCTTGTCCTTCCAAGATCTGTCTGCCCCATCTTCCAAGGATATCTCCATTTCCCTTTCCCTTCCTTGTTTCTAGGAGTTTACGCCAGGTGTTGATTGTATTTTCAAAGATAAACCTTCTGTTTTCCATCATTTTTACCCTTTTTTAATTTGCAGACTCATTCCAGTCAAGGGTGTGAGTTGTTTTTTTGAGTGTAGTTTTTTGGTTTGTTGTTGTTTGGGTGAGGAGGTTAGTTTTTGGCAGAGGTGGGAGGTTAGCACAAAGTATGGTGTTTGTGTCTTGCTTCTGCCAAGTGATCCCTCTATTTATTCTCCCTCATAGTGCTAATGCCTGATCTGACATCATGTATCCCCAGGGTTGGTGCTGGGATCTGCAGCAGTGTCAGTGAGGGGAAGGCAGTCACTCCAGAACTTCCATCTAGATCTAGTCTGAGGATAGCCTACAAAGCAAACTCGAATCCGTTTGTGGCTCTTGCTCTATGGCCAAGACACCCAAGTGTTGTGCTTTGCTAATCCCATGCTGGATGTGCTCACTGACTGCAATGAGCCTGCTTGCTGAGCCATTCCCCACAGTGGCTTCAAATGCTAGCCTGTCCTCAGGCCCCCTGTAGACTTCAGGAAGGCCTTTGACACCGTCTCCTGTAAGATCCTTACAGACAGGCTGTTGATGTATGGGCTGCACGTGCAGACGGTGAGGTGGACTGAAAACTGGCTGAAGAGCCAGGCCTGTGGTCCCTGGGCACTGGCTCCAGGTGGGCCTGCTTGATCGAGAGGATTGGACCAGATGGACCCCAGAGGTGCCACTAGCCTCGACCAATTTGGGCTCCAGTTCAGTATGGTGCGTTCTGGAAGAGGCTTGATCACAGCAGGTATCCTGTCAGGAAGACGAAATTGTGCACACTCTTACGTCTGTCTTCATATCTAGGCCCTGGAAGATGCTTTCTTAGCCATAGATGCCAAGCTCACCACTGAGGAGGTGATTAAAGAGCTCTCTCAGATGGCTGGACGACCCCAAGATGATGAAGATGAGAAGGAGAAAGTTGCTGATGAAGATGATGGTAAGTCAGATGCCACTGAATAGGTAAGACTGCAGCTCCAGGCCAGGGACTGAGAGCAGTTGGACCAGGTCTCCATTAGCAGAAGGTTTGCTTGTCCAAATTACCCAGTTCAATTTTCAGCTGGAGCTGCCACCTCTCAGTACTGTCTATTGCTTTGAGCTGGTGCTAGGGGAATTGTGATTCATTTGGTAGCTTAATCCTATCGATAGCAAGCCAGCCTGTCACAGCTTTCCATAGGATGTTCTACGTGGGGTGCAAACTTCTAGGATACGTCAGAAATCCTTGAGCTGGGAAGTGAGCTAAGTTGTATAAGTGAAATGGTACGTTATCTGATGCTTAGCTCTGTCAGGCTGGTGGCAGACAAGCAGGAGACAGGATTGAATTAGGTTCTTGTCTCTTTTCAGCAGTTCTTTCTTGCAAAGAAGCAAATATGCTTTTCCACAAGCAAATAGTTGCCAGATCATGAAGCCAGCTAGAAGGTGAATCCCAGTGTAGAATCCCGTGCTGCTCTTGGCTGAATAGCTTGTGACTAGCCTTGAAGCAGATGTAAAGGGATATCATCACCATGAACAGTGTGTTAGTCTGAAAATGCTGAGTTTGTTGGCCCTCGTTCTCCAGCCGGTGGGGACAAAGCGTTTTTTTTGTTTGTTGGGTTTTTTCCTTTTTGTCCTATACTTTATGAAGTATTTGGGATATGGCTGTTCCTTTTCCTTTTTGCATTAATTAACAAAGAAAAGGACAACCAAGGGGATGTCAACAGGGAAGTGAAGTTACCTGATACCAGTGGAGTTTCTGGTCCTTGGCTCATAGTTTAGGAAAAGTCATCCTATTTTCTGTCTAGTGTCCTGCATACCTAAAGCTATGTTATTATCTGGTTTTAAGTGTCTAGATTACAGTTGCTTGGGATCCCTGTGCATAAGGCCTATGGAGCAACTGCTGTAATGAAAACTTCTAGTTCACATTTGCGGTATTCGTGAACAAATCTACACATGAAAGTGGTCTGTCTGCTTCCCCACCAGCTTCATTTGAGCCTGCACTGGTGAAATATGAGGCTCTTTACCCTCCAGCCTCACATATAATTTAAACGCTTCTGTGCTGCCTACAAGTCATCCAGATAGCATCAGCGGCCTGAGGCACTGGAGTAACTTGCAGACTGCTTGCCTCGGCAGTGGATAGAAGCCCTTCCTCTGCCATTTGCATATTGTTCATCTGCAGCGCCTGGAAGCTGTGGGACAGTGCAGACCTGGCTGTTTGTCCGTGCCTGCTAGTGATCAGCATGTTGAGCGTTGCTGAAACACGTCCGCAAATAGCAACCTCCAGTCAGGGTGACTCACTGCTGAACCCAGCGTGTGTTGCACAGCTGCTGCTATAGTGATTTGTCCTGCTTTCTGACCCTCTTTGTCCTCACCCCTCTCCCCCTTTCCATTTTCAGTGGATAATGAGGAAGCTGCTCTTCTTCATGAAGAAGCCACAATGACCATTGAGGAGCTTCTCACACGTTATGGACAAAACTGCACCAAGAACCTCAAACACAAGTCCTTAGCTCCGGCTGGGGAGAATGCTGCAGAGGAGACGGGCAAGCAGCATGACGGGGAGTCAAATATGAATGGAGAAGCTGACCCAGTGGAGCTTATCGACCACAAGGAGAGGAAGAATGGGAAGCCAGATGAAGAAATCACGGGTATTTCCTCCACCTCAGACAAAGCCAGCACTGGAGGCAACAGCCCTGCACTGCAGAAGCCTGAACTAGGCAAAGGTGACGAGGCCGTCACCTCTTCTACTGGGGAGGCCGGGCCCTCCTGCTCCTCTACGGGAAAGCCCCAGCGCACAACCAAATCCAAATTTTTTGAGGACAGTGAGGATGAGTCAGATGAGGTTGAGGAAGAGGAGGAAGACAGTGAGGTAGGAAACAGCACTGGGACAGAGTGGCCTTCTGGCTGGGCAGAATGCATTGCTTGCTGTGGTACTTAAGCTATGAGCCTCTGGCTCATCCTAGGTGTGTCCTAGGAGTAGGTTTTTCAGGCTGATACTTTGAGACCATCTCATGGGAGCATTGGGCATTGTTTAGATAACTCTGAGGGAAACAGCCTCATCTGCGCAGCAGCCATAGTGGATACCCATTGGTCTTGCTGCATGCACCATCCCTCCATTCACTGTGGTAGTTGAAACTAGCTGCTCTGTTTGTAGACATCAGGTCTGGGGAAAACTTACCAGGTCATTTCACTCTTCTGGGGCAAGGTGATCCTCTGTCCCCAGGGTGGAGGGACCAGCTGTCTGGGGAGGGCTCTGAGAGTGTCCTGTGTGACTCCTAGTGGTATCTCTTGTTTCTTGTAGGAATGTAGTGAAGATGAGGATGGTTACAGTAGTGAAGAGGCAGAGAATGAAGATGATGAAGATGACACTGAAGAAGCAGAGGAGGATGAGGATGAAGAGGAGGAAATGTTGTTACCAGGCATGGAGGGGAAAGAGGAGGTGCACACCATGTTCCTGTGTTCTGCAGCATAGCGTGGAGCCAAGGGCACATGGAGCGGGGGGACTCAGCAGGGGTTATTTCCAATCAGCTGGGGATAAAACATCCCTTCTGTTCTCCTGAGGCTGAACACAGCTGCTGACAGCCTGACTTTATGCAAGAGACTGAGGGATAGGGCATGGATCTGGGCAGCAGGTTGAGATCAGAAGAGACTGACCTCACTGCAAGGTTTGCTGTCCTTAGTAACTGCTGGGGGAGGTTTACGTGGAAGGGAAGTGTGTGACAGTAGCAGGACTGCTCTGCAGGCACTGCTGCTCTTGGGCAGAGCATTGCCCTTTGCTGGGCCAAGGCTGTGGCTCCTCAGCCCATGGCAGGTGAGCCAGGGACCCAGGATCTCGGGGAAAAGGGACTATAACTTCCAAGGTGCCAACCTTCTCTCTTTGGAGAGATGTCCTGACTTGCAGTGAGGCTTCTACTTGAGTTGGGCTGGGGCTGGAACTGCTGCATTAGAGCTGAGGATGTAGCAGGATGTGCTGAACACTGGAGAATCCTGAGCCTTTGATGCTTTGTGAGGCTAGAACAGAGGTATGGCTTGCCCCTGCCTCTCAGTGAACATGCTACTGCCATGTTTCATGCTTCCCTCAGGCTTTTCTCCATTGTTCTGTGTGTTTATGGGAAGAAGGATTGAGATGCAGCACCTCAGAGTTTGGGACACTGCTGGGCCTGCGGTGGTTAGTGCTGGTTCCCTTATGACCTGATATAGAGCATTAGGAAGGAGTCTGAGCAAAAATGTTTTTCTTGCAGCCTGGCTCTGACAGTGGGACAACTGCTGTCGTGGCCCTTATCCGGGGCAAGCAGCTGATTGTGGCTAATGCTGGAGACTCTCGCTGCGTGGTGTCAGAAGGTGGCAAAGCTGTTGACATGTCGTATGACCACAAGCCGGAGGATGAGGTAGAACTGGCCAGGATAAAGAACGCTGGCGGCAAGGTCACCATGGATGGGAGAGTGAATGGAGGTCTCAACCTCTCCAGGGCAATTGGTGAGCAAGACCAGGGGTGAATGCTGGCACGCCTGGCCTCAGGGTGCTGTGCTCAGGACATCCATGCTTCCAGCACTTGCCAACCACTAAGTGAAAGGAACAGTTTTCAGTTGGATTATGTCTAGAACATATTCAATATTTCATGTTGTGAGATTTCAGTCTAATTAGAGACAATAGCCATGAAACTGGCAGACGTCAGTAGAAAGCAACACCCAGCACCTGCCAGGCTTTAGTGCAGGATGCAGTGTGTGAGACCTCCAAGGCTGTTGTGCCCACAGCTGGGTTGTCAGAAACCACCTCACATAAAATGTCTCCAAAAAAAATGACTTGACTTTTGAGTAGGGAGGATTTTTTCCTCTCTCTGCGGTTGTTAGGAGGCTGTTGAAGGACCTTGTTATGTTGCTTACTGAGGACCTAACTTTATACCGGTTTGAGCTCATTTGTTCTTGAGCCAGACTTGTCTTTTATTTGTGCAAGGTTGTGCTTCAGGCAGCATCTGAGCGCTGTTTGTGCTCATCTTTCGGTCTCTTATGAGCAGTGTGGGAGTAATTAATAGCTCAGGAGACTGGGCATGTCTGTTAGCAGCCCAGCAATCTGAGCAGATGAGATACTAGGAAATGCACAGAGAAGGGAAAGAAATGTCAGCAGATAAGGGTCTAAGTGAAGAGCTCTTGTGCGGAAAGATCAAAACCATTGAAATGATTACCTGAGGGTAAATAGACAAAAACACACTTAGGATGGAAACTAGGTGTCTGTTTACCTAAGGAAATGTTGGCATTTCTGCCTACTATTTTGTGGTGGTCCTGGAAGTCTCTTCCTAGGATGTAACTCCAGATAAGCCTGCTGGTCAGCGCTGAGGATCAGTTTTCTCAAGTGAGCTTTTAGCTACTGCGGGTTAGGAAGACCCAAACCCAGCAGTGCAGTGTGGGCTATCGGGCAGGGCATTGCACTGACATATCTGGCCCTGGACAGCCTGAGCTTCTGGAAAATGAGCATCTAGCATTATCACAGCAGAGCCAAGCTAGCATTCAGGTGAGCTGCAAGTCCTGCTCCAAGGCATCTGATAGCTCATCTCCTGAGCACTGCTGCAGGATCTCGGCTGGTTTTGTTAGACACCATGTACTGTTGGTCTGATGTTGCCCGAGGAAGTGGCAAATGGTTTGGCGTGAGGAGATGCTGAACTGAGGAAGGCTCCTCTTTCCCATTGGAAGATAACAGTGTGGTAGGCTCACCTAAACTGATGCCTTGGATGTGTCGCAGATTTCTCTCAATCTGATATCCCCACAGCCAGATCTGCTCTGGTTGTGGGAGCACTGGTGCCAGTTCTGTTAGGGCTGCTGTTCAGCAGGGTAGGCAGCATTGCCAGGGCCCAGCAACAGCACAAGGTGATCCTCCTTTCCGCTACAGGTGATCACTTCTACAAGCGGAACAGGAATCTGCCTCCAGAAGAACAGATGATCTCTGCCTTGCCTGACATCAAAATGCTGACAATAAATGACGACCATGACTTCATGGTCATTGCCTGCGATGGAATCTGGTAGGTAATGAGGGAGTGGTTGTGCCTCTTGGGCTGTGTGTGGTCTTTCTCTGGATCTGGGCTTCATGAAGCCCCAAGGGCCGTGGGTGCTAATCAGCCCTTATTTCCTCATGACCTCAGAGAGTTAACTCTGGCCTCTGAGGAACTGTCCTCAGCTGGAGGAACACCAGTGTGCTGAGCTCTGAACCTTCCTGTTCCTCACTGTACTGATGTCTTGTTGCCATCAGCTCCCTGCCACAGTGGGGTGCTTTCAGGACAGTGTGGTATGACTGCTCCCTTTGCTAGCCTTTCTGACCTTTCCACCCTGCAGGAATGTGATGAGCAGCCAGGAAGTGGTAGATTTCATCCAGTCCAAGATCACCCAAAAGGATGAGAATGGAGTCCTGAGGCCTCTCTCCTCCATTGTAGAAGAGGTAAGGTCCAGAAGTCACCCCATTGGTCGCTTCAGCCTTCCGTTGGCTGAAGGTTACATCAGATACTTGGGGTATCTGGCAGCACATGGGCTGCAACACTGACTGGTACAGGAGCAGAGCTACATCTGAGTTAGGACTCAGTTCCTTTGGCACCCTGATCAGTGTCTCTGACCTTTAGGTTGCTGACAAACTGAAGGAGTTTCTATCCACTTTGAGAAAACCAGAGTTGCAGAGGCTGGTTGCCTGGTCTGGCTGCAAAGAGTGAGCCCAGCCCATGCCTTTCTGGCCTGGCAGCACCTACCTAAGCTGCTGTCAGTTGATAGAATGGGCCCAATGTCTCGGGTTATTCAAAGTGCTGTGTCTGTGCACTCTGCTAACTTGTCCTGTCCCTCCTCAGCTGCTGGATCAGTGTTTGGCTCCAGACACCTCAGGGGATGGCACTGGCTGTGATAACATGACCTGCATCATTATCAGTTTTAAACCCCGTAATACACACCCACCTGGCGAAAGTGGGAAACGGAAACTGGAGGACATAGCAGCACCGGCAGCACCAGCAGAGGAAAATGGCAGTGATAACAAGAAGGCCAAGCTGGAATAGCAAGCATCGCACAGGGACTTTGCTGTGCGCTCACCAGACTCTCGTTTCTTAAACATGCTGAACTCAAGACTCCAAAGTCTTGTCCTTTTTTTAGCCTTAGCAGAGGCCTTGTTTGTCCGTGTCCCGGTTGGGGGGTGGGGGGCGGGTCTGGTTAGCAAGGGCATGTCGCACTGTTCATCTGTAACCATTCCAAAGAGTGAGCCAAGGGCAGAGCTGCAAGCAGGAGCAGTCACCAACCACGGCGCAGGAGCCTGCCGTAGGTGTCAGCCTCTTAGCACAGAGCCCTGTGGTTAGAAGAAGGATGTCCCCCCACATTGTCTCCATGTGGTTGTTGCCATTTCTGTGCCTGTGACTTTCTGTTCAGAGGGAAGAACTTTTTCACTGTTGAGGTTTTTTAATCTGCACCTGATTATTTAAGGCCCTTTCTGTTTTTATTTGTGAAACAATCTGGCTGTGGTGCTGCTGCCACACCTCATTCTGTTGTACACTTTCAATCAATACTTTTTTCAAACTAAAAGCCCAGAAAACATAGCTGTACTTCTGGTCCTTGGTTCTTTCCTGGAGGTGGGCGGTAAGGAAGGTGGGATGGGGAGGAGAATTTCTCTTCCCTGGTGTCTCATGGCGCTGTGGGGGTCATGTCTGCAGCTCACAAGAAGAAGCTGGCTTCTGCTGTGTGGTTGCAGAGCTTAAGTCCCTGTTGCAGTGCTTGGGCATGCTGCCTCTCCACTTAGCCTGAGATGCCTCAACTGAGGACAGTCTGTTGCACACAGAACAGGAGACAAGTCTCTGGAGATGGTTTGTGTCTGCTGAATAGATGTGTATACAAATCACCCCCCTGAACTAAGCTACCTTTAGCATGCTGCACCTCATCTAGCTGTGTGCTCTCTTCAAGGTATGACAAGAGGCAGCAGCTCCTGCCTGCTGGTGTGCTGGATGGTATAAAGCTTGTATGGCTTGTGTCAATACCACAGCTGCTCCTGCAGGAGTGAAGTCCCTTGGCTATAAACCACTGATGGAAAGGTCAGCTGCTATTCCCTGCTGCTGTGCCCGTTTGCCTTCCACCTGGCATGGTGGAAGCACAGGTGGGGGTTTACAGGCCAGGTCACTGGCCATAACATCCTCCAGATGCTCCAGGGTTCCAGTATCATGGGGATGTGCCCTTTGCAATGCCTTTCACTGCAAGTTTTCCCTCCTGAAGGTGAACTCCACCCTCCTGGTCCTGACCTGTTGTCTCAGCCTTATTTTCTGCAATTCAGTCAGCCCATGCTTCACCAGCCTGGATAGGTGTATCTCACATCATCTTATGTGACAAGGTGAGCCCCTTCCCTGTTAGTCCTGAGCTTAAGCCCCTCTGTTACTTGTCTCTACAGTAATGATGTGCCTAGAGCTGAAGTGTTGTGATCCCTGTATCATCAAAGCTGGGCTCCTGCAGCACTGCTCAGGGTTGTGAATTCAGTGCCACAAGTGCACAGGCTCTGCGGTTGGACTTGCTGCTTAGTCTGACTGTGTGCTCAGAAACTTTCTGGGTGAGCTGGTGTGGTCCCCTAGAATGGTGCTGCCTGAGTAAAGCACCAAAGGAGAGGATTTTTTCCTTTGCAAAGGTGGCTTTCTTTTCAGGGCATCTTTCCTTTGCTGCTAGATGGGTTGGTCTCAGGATCTCTCTGGCTAAGGGGCAACAGTACCTGGTGCTTCCTCTGTTCTAGGTGCTCACCAAGTTGCCTCCAGATTTTGAATTGTCACAGAAATATTTTCTCCAGTTCTGAAAGCATTTGTTGTTTCTAATGTCCCTCTAGTTTCCACACATTTTTAGAATGGTGACAGTAGTGATGCTGTAGAGCCTCATGTAGAAGGGTAGACATGAGCTGTGCACTACAGTGCTCTGGGAGGCTGAGGCAAGAGGCATGGGTTTGCTCAATGGAGTTAAAAATGCTGTTTGTCTGAATGGACTTTGCTGGTGGCTGGCTGTCTTGTTCCTACTGTGAGGCATCAGTCTCAAGGGCTTGGATTTCAATTTTCTCCCTGGTCATTAAAGGAAGCTTTAATATAGGACTTAGGGGACTCCACGGAGACTGGATCTAAAATGACTCTGGTTAGAGGTGATCTCACATTAGTAATTTGTATTGAGACGTAACTTACTGTGTGCTCTGCTAATGTTTTGTCTTGTGAACTTTTAGTCAAAATGCTTTGTGGTATGTCATATGCCATATCAAAGGCCTTTGTATCTACAGTTATTTTTATTAACCTGGTGAATCTGTTAAAAGGGTAAATTCAGGAGTTTTGCTAAGACTGACCGTTCGGTTATGTGGTGTTAGCTCATCTCCATGAATGCAAAGGAGCCAAGGAGCAGTGCTGGGGAGGGGTCTTGGTCACCTCAGCAGAGCCAAGGTCCCCAGGCTGGTAAGGGGCAGACACCCCCTGGCAGCTGCCCACAGGGCATGTGGCTTGCTATGGGATGCTGGGGGTGAGGATGTGGGGCAGGCAGGACTGCTACAGGGGGTTGGGGAGGAATGAGTGCAGGAAAAGGGTATAAAAGGGGACAGTTGTGTGTAAACAACCAATTGCCACAAAGTGATCTTCTTTTCCAGCTTTTTTCCTGGGTGTGTGGGCTCTTTCTTGTGGGTGTGCGTGGGTCTGAGTGCCGGCAAAGGGAGAGGTCAGAGTGCATGAATACTGGGGAGGGACACGTGTCAATGTGTCATTGCTAGTGAACATCAAGCTGCACTTGCTGGTGAACAGGCTAAGGGTTTTGAGAGTCAGTTTTTGATGTGGCCTGGGCCAGATCCTGGAGAGGTCTGAGTTAATTACTAAAGGGACCAGGAAGGCCAGGATATTAGGTTAAGTGATAAGCTCATCTGCATAGACAAAGAAGGCACACGGAAACAATGGCAGGAGTAATTTGATTAATAACTTGACCCAGCTACTCCCAGGCCCATCAGAAGAGAAGTGCCAGCTCATCACAGGCACATCTCCAAAAATCCAGAAGGACCCAGAGGTACAATAGCGGGTGGGGGAACCCAAATCACAGACCTTGCCCCTGCCCCTCCCAGGGCTGTCACAGGAGAGTCATCAGCCCCATGGGCCAGGCATGAAATCCATCACCATGAGTTGCTGGGAGGAGCTCTCCTTGGGAGCACAGGGGGGTGTCTACCTAGTTCTGCAGGACACATTATGGAATACAGGGAAAGAGCATCTGGGGATTGCACAGGATTTATTATGGGATGTTTAGAGGAGGAACCAAAGGCAGTGGGTATCCTGGTTTCAGCTGGGATAGAGTTAATTCTCTTTCTAGTAGCTAGTAGGGTGGTGTGTTCGGGATTTAGGATGAGAATAATGCTGATAACACACCAATGTTTTCGTTGTTGCAGAGCAGTGCTCACACAGAGCCAAGGACTTTCCTGCTCCTCACGCTGCCCTGCCAGTGGGGGTGCACAAGAAGCTGGGAGGGGACAGGACCAGGACAGCTGACCCAAACCAGCCAAAGGGATGTCCCACACCATGTGATGTCACGCTGAGCAATAAGACTGGAGTGGCTGGCTGAGGGGGGGCACTGCTTGGGAACAGTCTGGGCACTGGTCAGCGGGTGGTGAGCAATTGCATTGTGCATCACTTGCTTTGTATATTCTTTTATTATTATTATTCTCCCTTCCTTGTCTGTCCTATTAAACTGTCTTTATCTCAACCCATGAGCTTTTACTTTTTTTTTT
>VXAL01009635.1:776-12488 GCA_013399475.1 Chauna torquata | reverse complement strand
AAAACAAGGAGTGGGGATAAAAAAAAAAAAAAAAAAAATCGGCAGTTTTACTGAGAACAGATCTTGCAAAAAAAGAGGAATTGGCGACAGATTGGATATTCAGAATACCAAGCCTTTTAAAAAAAACTGAATGACTTACAAAAATAGTAGCAATTCTTAATAAGTACTTCTTAATATGTACTTCTTTTTGCAGGATTTACCAGTCTGATTATACTTAAGTGAGTAACTTCAAAGAGTGAAATAAAATCATTTATGGAAATTCAAAACAAACCTATTTGATCACATCATATTTCACAGCAGGGATACAATTTATAGGGACTGAGTGAGGGCACAGTATAAGCTAAAACAGGTTGTGTGTGCAATGAACCAAACTAAATGGTTTATAATACAAGATATGTTTCCATTAATTTTTTTGGGTACTTGTATTAAAAATGCCACCTCCAGAAAAGAAGTGTCCGGATTTTAATTTTTGCATATCTCACTGTTCAAACACAAGGCAGAGAAAGTATCATCTTATACCTACTAAAATATGGCACAAAATGTCTTATTCTGAAATCTTTGTCACTGTAGACAGTTTCTCCAGCTGTTTCAATATCTGGCTATTATTCCTTTTGCTTTTTCACTCAGTGTGCTCAAATAACTGCTCTTTTTCCTGATAAGCCCCAAAATGTCTTTTCAAAGGATATTTCATATTTCTAACCTCCTTTCCATCAAAATGTTCCTTGTCTAAAAAAAATATTTAAAATTCATATATATTAAGTAAACATAATGCATGAAATACACCTTTAAAATTTTACCACCCCTCCAAAACCCCCTGCAACAACCCTGTATAGGAACTTAACTTTGAATACCAATAGAGATGAAATGGTGTCATAATCAGTATAAGTGCATGTGGACTATTCACCTAGATCAAACACTTTGGTCATATACTCAGTTAAATTTAAATCCCATTATGTAACTTATACCAGCCTCATTTTATACAATTCCCTAATTTAATGGTTTGGTATTAGCCTTTTTCCTTTTCGCGCACATGGACTAATTTTCATGGTGCTCAGTCCCTTTGGGAAGTAGGTCACTAAAGTCAATGGGATGGAGACAGAAACTTAATTCCTAAACAGTGTTGTAGAAGGACCAGAGACACAATAGTTATATAAAAATATTTTTCACTCATCGTTCTTTGTAATATTTATGAAATTCCTCCCTCATATAAATATTGTTCATTAATGTCAAACATCACAAAGTAGAAGAATCCAGAAAACTATCATCCTGTTATAACTGAATTTCTGAAACAACAANTTTTAATTTTTGCATATCTCACTGTTCAAACACAAGGCAGAGAAAGTATCATCTTATACCTACTAAAATATGGCACAAAATGTCTTATTCTGAAATCTTTGTCACTGTAGACAGTTTCTCCAGCTGTTTCAATATCTGGCTATTATTCCTTTTGCTTTTTCACTCAGTGTGCTCAAATAACTGCTCTTTTTCCTGATANAAAAAAAAAATCACTATTATTATTTAGTTATTGAAACAATACATTTTACAGTGAAACAGTAAAGTACTAATATTCATATTACCTTTCTCAATGTGTATTCTTTTTGACTCATGTCCCACATCATGACCAGCCAGATCACCTTCCTTAGGTCCAGGAAGGACGTTAGGTGATAAACCCATCAGCATTTGGTTCATAGACAGCCCATTCTGATGGACAGCTGCTAGACACAAGCACAGGCAGAAACAAAATCAACTGTCACTTTAACAATATATTTTTGTACTTATTTTTTATATTCTTCCTCTTAATTATACAAGAATTCTAATAATCAAAAAGTTTCTTAATTAGTGCTATCAGTATACACACAGTGAGCGAGTTTCTCCTTGTTACATCTTTTTAAAAACCGTTCATTTTAAAAAGAAGAGTTCAATATCTCTGGACCCAGTTGGATATTTACAAACATTTTCTTGTTTATTTAACAAAAACTGAAATGCAAAATGAAATAATCTGGAAAAGAATACAAGGTTCTAAGTGAGATATTTATTGTTTTGGGTATTTTTAGTCAGTTGTACAAAAGCTCTTTTATATATTATCTTTTCCAAAATGTGGTCCCTAACTTCCTTAAATTAAGCATTGTGGCCTTCCAGGTAAGAAATCCTTGTTTTTCAGAAATATGCAGTGCAACATCAAGTTTGCAAATAAGATGCTAGAAAAGCTCTTTCCAACAGTTCTTAAACAGAGCTTCATGAATCTCACACACAACTCAGAAACCCCTGGAAGACAGTCTATATCCCTATATTATATCCCTGAAAACTTTATTTGAACGAGGCTTGTGCCATTTTCAATAGAGTATTTCTTCATACGTAACCCATATTTCTGTAGTAGTCATCTTAATCTTGCTGGCACCACAAAAGCAGATGTAATTAAGAATCAGTTATGATGTCAACAGATCAGATAAGAGAGAAAAGTGTTATTTTTCAAATAAATAAGTTACTGAAGTAATCCAGTATTTAATGAATTTTGGTATGATCATCTCATTGGAAGAAACAATGTGCAGAGCTCCCACTCTTAGCAGAGTAGAAAGATACTTCTCAAAAAAAAAAAAAAAAAAAAGTGACATTCCTTAGCAATAATAAACAATGAGGATATTTCTGTTTTATTTACTTTTGTATTTGAAGAAAAATAAAAAAGGTTGTAAAAAATATATGACAAAAAAAAATTAAAATTCATCTTTTTTTTTTTTTTTTTTTTTGGAGAACTTATGAATTCATAAAAACCTGGAGAAAGAGAGAGGTCATATTATATGGGATGCCAGTCTAATCTCACTCTCGATCATCTGAGTGATAAGAAAACAGAATTGTCAGCTTGTCATGGTCAGGCTTCATTTATTTTCTTTGGTAAGTCATTTTTCATCACATAGTAATGACAGATCTTTCATTTGAAAGTCAGTGAAGAGCCAGCTTCCTGAGTCTGCAGAGAGCCTGAATGGAAACAGTCTGAAAACCACACGTCTGCATCTAATCAACACAACTACATACTTCATAGCTATCTCATAGCCTTCTATCTGTATGCCAAATCGTTTGGTTTCACCTACTGACAAATTCCACTGTGGAAAGATGCCTTAAAAGCACAAAACTCTGCAATGGAGCAGTAATCAAAGAAATGGACAACTGTAATATAAATTTAAGTTAATATCCCTGAAATAATAGGCATTTAAAACCTCAATTTCCAGTCTGGAATATTACAGAACCAAGGGTCCTGTACACACAGTCTTGATAAAAATAGTATTACTCTGAGACAGTGTGGTTTAATTTCACTCTGCCTCTTGTGAGCTATGAGATGATAATACTGTCTGTATCATATATCTCACATTTATAACTTTTTACATTTAAAGAATTTATAAAGTATACATATTTTTTAAATTGATTTAAACTAATTCTTCTCTTTTCCAAGCAATTCTTTGATGTAAAATGTTGTTTATGAAGTCAGATTCAATTTAGAAATCAAACTAGAGTAACCAAATTAAATAAAACACAATTTCTTCAAAAAATGTTTACACTACATATTCAGTTCTAAAAACTAATCTAGCAAATTGCTTCCCAGCTGCAATTCTGTATTTCATAGCTCATATCTTTATGTTTAATATGACATGATGGCAGTCTATATCTGTACCTGTTACAGTAGCATCAGGTATTATGATATTGTAAACTAGGGAACATAATGTTGGGAGATAGTTATTGCAGATGAACTTCTGAACATGATACCTATGAGATCTCTAAGATGAGAGCATTTTTTTTAGAAAAACCAGCTGCACCTAACCGAATTTAAAGTGATGACAAGGAGAATAATGTGACCTACGGATTCTGTCTGAAGAGCTCTCAGTCCGTGCAGGAGAGCTGGACACACTGCTGCTTCGATGAGAGGATGGGTGGCTGCCAGGTCTTCGGCCCTCCTCAAGAGAAGGAGCAGGAGAAGGGCTGTCTGGAACACGTTCCTATACCCCATGAAAAATAAGTTAAAAAAAAAAAAAAGGCATGTTAAAACTAAAGCTTTGTGGCTTCCAAACATCATTTCCCTAAACTGTAACTCCCTCCTAAATCACAACATATATTTTCCTCTATTGAGGTGTCTGAGATTTGTAGAGTATTCTCAAAGGAAACTTAACAATTTTAGGACTCTAGACCTTACATCTTAGTATGCAATGTGAGAGTTGCTCATCCTATCAGAATTTTAAGCTTCCTTCTGGACTACTACTAAAAATAAGGCTTTTGTTTTGCTTTTGGGTTTTATTTTAGTCACTTGAATCAGCATGCTGTTAAATTGAAAATATATATTTGGTTTACTAGCCTATAGACATTAGCCTTACATGACGTGGAATGCTGTACTTTACTAAATAAAGACCAGACACTGTTGTTTCAACTCATGATGAATTTTACTCCACAACTTAATTTCAAAGGAGCTTATTGAGAAATGAGACCTTACAGAACTGCTATGGATCATAAAGAAAACATAATCTCCCTACTGACCTTAGACCCATAACGTAGAATCATACTATCATGCAATCATGGAATATCCTGAGTTGGAAAGGACCCACAAGGATCATTGAGTCCAACTCCTGGCTCCACACAGGACTGCCGAAAAATCAGACCATATGTCTGACAGCGTTGTCCAAACGCTTCTTGAACTCAAGCAGGCTTGGTGCCGTGATCATTTCCCTGGGAAGCCTGTTCCAGTGCCCAACCACCCTCTCAGTGAAGAATCTTTTCCTAACATCCAGCCTGAACCTCTCCTGTCGCAGCTTCATGCTGTTCCCTCGGGTCCTGTCACTGTCACCAGAGAGAAGAGATCAGCGCCTGCCCCTCCACTCCCCTCGTGAGGAAGCTGCAGGCCGCCATGAGGCCTCCCTTCAGTCTCCTCTTCTCTAGGCTGAACGATCCAAGTGATTTCAGATGCTCCTCATACATCATCTCCTCTAGACCCTTCACCATCTTCATAGCCCTCCTTTGGACACTCTCTAATAGTTTTATGTCCTTCTTATACTGTGGTGCCCAAAACTGCACACAGTCCTAGAGATGAAGCCGCACTAGCGCAGAGTAGAGTGGAACAATCACTTCACTTGTCGGGCTAGCAGTGCTGTCTGTCCTTGACGCACCCCAGGATATGATTGGACCTTTCGGCTGCCAGGGCACACTGTTGACTCATAATCAACTTGCCATCAACCAAAACCCCCAGACCCCTTTCCTGCTTTCCAGCCTCTCATCCCCCAGTCTGTACATATGTCCAGGGTTACCCTGTCCCAGGTGCAGAATCCCGCACTTGCTGTTGTTAAACTTCATACTGTTCATCAGCCATAACATGGGTGATGAAAGTCCATATGTCTGTCCAGACCATGAAGCACAAACCTGGAATGAACCACATTTATTCTAAGAGTATTTTTCATCTTTGGCCTTACCACTGCTTCAAAAAGGGGGAAAAATGCGCACCCAAATTTTTCTATCCAGAGGAAAGCAGGCATGACAGGTGGGAGGAGCTACAATACATTTCAAGATGTCCCTTGATTTTGAAAGCTAGAGCATGAGGACTGTGATGATTTGACATGCGCTTTTTGCTATGTGAAAACTGTCAATATGTAGTAGAGAGATATGCCCAATATTTACACAGAACTTTGACAGAAACGATGAACAAAGAGAGATGAGTGCAGAATAGTCCTTTCCAGAAAATGATGTCTTCCCCTGCAGTTTCCTTTTTATTACTAATAGCTCCCAAGACTCTAGGTCATTGCTAAAATGGGTGTGAGTTAGGTTGGTTTGGCCAAATATTGATGAAAATAAATAATTTTTATAATGGAAATCTAGTGGGGGGAATGAATATGTTAAACTAGCTTTTTTGTTTTTTGTTTTTTTTTTTTTCTTTTGACAATTGAAATCCTGCCTTCTAATCAATCAAACAAACAAACTGTATACATCCAACTCACTAAAAGCTTTCAGTAACGAGATAATGCACTTAATATGTTCAATAACACATATGAAAACTTCCTGATGCAAATGTCTTAAAGTTTTTTTCTGAAAAGAGCATCATGCTCCTCATATTGTAAATTGCTTTTGCAGCAGTCATTATTCTTCCTGCACAATAGGTAGATGAATATTTATTTTGTTGAATGCATTCCTATGAAACTTAGCAGCACAACTATCTATAGTAATCAATAGATTTGTTCCAGGTAAGCTTATAATAAATATTTGCTAAACTTGAGATTGTGATTGCAAACAGATTCAATGGGCTTATTGATGGAGTGGGAGAAGACCTTTCAGAGCAATGTATCAAAACGTTTAAGTGGATTCCACTTAATAGTCTCGGGTTTTTAAGTCAAAAACATTGGTGAGGATAGTTTAACTGCATCATAGCTCTAGGCTTATTATGACTTTAATTGTGTTTATATGTCCATGAACTCGGTATTGAAGAGTAGGATTATAATGTAGATGTTTTCCAAATGTAGAAAATTTATTTCTTTAGATTTAGGCAGATTTAAGCATGCACAGTGTACAGATTTGATATAAATTGGAACATGGTATATATAATCATTCATTTAATATATAATTTCACTGTTTGGCATACAATGTATTGTTCTTAGAAGGTTTCATTAAAAAGAAACCCAGTGAGCATGTAAGATTTGAATACAGAGCTGCAGAGTAAATTAATTTATTTAAACAGCTTAATTTGCTTATCCTATTTATTTATGTGCGCTTTTACAGCATGTATTATGAGATGGAGAGAGCAAAAGGAATGCACAGGACAACCAAATATAATTATTGCACAAACAAAGCAAGATAATGAGTTTTATAGGATGACATAGCAGACAGACTGTATGAGAAAACTATATATACTGGCTTTATCAATTCATTTGTAAAATACCCTTTAACCCCAACAAAAAATGGGATTGAACTATGCAGAAATGGGGAGTGAATTAATTGAACAACTTAACTCATTTTTTATATCCTTGCTTCATAATTCCACAATCTGTAATATAGTCGAGCAATATTTTTTTTGTCTTTATCAAAGCTAGCTTCAATAACAAACGGAAATTCTACTAACAATATATTGAAATACTCTGTAGCTCTAAAAAGTCATAGTGACAAACTAATGGTGCTGGAATATCAATGTAAGCTGTCTTCCTTACTACAGATTTTGTGTATAAAAGATGGACACTGTCTGTAGTAGAATATTAACTTTACATTTAGAATGACTTCACTTTAAATTTTCTCAAGAAAGGAAACGTGCACAAATGTAAGTCAAATGATCAGAACTTTTTTGTAACTTCTACAAAATGTCACTTTTGTACAAGTAGGTCTATAAGAGACACCAAAATAAATAAATAAATAAAAGAATTTACTGTGTCAAAATCCTGGCAATAGAAATCACCTAAGATATGGTATATTGTCCAGTATTTTTCCTAAAACTTGTGCATTCTTAGGACAAACTCAATTTGACTTAATTAAAGATATTTCTAGAGAACCTAGTGTTGGCTTGTAATGTAATTATGCTGGTTGTCTCCCAGCAAACAAAACAAACAAGCAAAAAAATTGAGTGACTTTATTTAAAATGTTTTGCTAAAATCTAAATGTAAGAAGAAAATTGTGCAGGGTTCAGTTTGAAATAGACACATCTGTACATTGGTATCTAAATGCAGTTTTGACACATTAGACAGATGAAACTTCAGAGACACCTGTATTCGGGATGAAGGGGTAAGTGTCTCAGTCAATTGGGATACAGACAATAAAGTCAATGTAGCCTCATACAAAACCAGATATCTATGGCTCAATTTAACTGCTCACATACAGATATTCAGTGCCTTTTGAGAAAATAAAGGATTTTGAGACGACCATGACAGGTCCTACAAAAGATTTTGTACCTTCTGGAGCAGCAGGAAGGTGCCAAAAACATTATCCTAGCACATAATGGCTGATGAGCTGAATAGCTCCCAAAATTCAAGTGGCAATATTTACTAGAAAACAAGAAATGCAGATTTATCACTTGTAAAACATAACTCCCTGCTAAAGAACTTTTTTCTCAGTTTTTTGCTTGCTTATTTGTTTCTACTTGTACTCCTGAGAAAAAGTAGTGTGAACAATTTAGGGCATATGTTGTAATTTAAGAAATGGTGAGCCAACTTTTCAAAACAGGTAAGACTCTCAGGCATCAGAACTGGAGGCTATAATAAGCAAATGCACAGCACATTCCTAAGGGCCAAATTTGGAGCATTTTTTATTTCAGCGCTCTTTACAATCTGATGCAAATAATGAATTCTAAGTATTTAAGAATCTGATGTTTAACTCTTCTAAGAATTCTCCTACCATACTTGAAACTTCCACTACAGGGACTGCAGTGTCCTTTCCAGTAGTCTTACCCCACAGACATTACAAGTTACAGACCCTCAATATCAAGTCCATTTTATAAATAACAGAATTGTTCTTGTGACATGGGGCTTTTTTTTAACTTACAAAGCACAGAGATTTTAACAGAAATGGAAGTTGTCTCTAGAATTAGAAACCACTCCAACTTTTTTCAAGAATACCATGTATGACCCACCACATAATACTATCTCAGTCTCTCCAAGTAAAACATAAATGTCTTGCTGTACTTATCAACACACCTCTATATTTTTCAAACAGCTCTTCGCATAGATGCTAAGAGCAGACTCTAAGATCACATTCCAGAAGTTTCTTTTAAGTAACTTCTTATTAAGATTTATCTGAATATATCAGTAATTGTATCCAGAAGACCATAAATGCTTTCTTCCTTATAATATGCCTTTTTCTTCTTACCAGATCATAAACATAGTTATTCAACATTAATCTCTTTTTGCATCATCTTTTTCTGCTCCAGTAGCATGTCTCATTCTTTCAAAAATGCATCATTACCAGAAGTCTTCCTCAAAAACCTACCATCAGGTAAACTTGATGGAGTTCAGCTGTTGGTCCCTATATCACTATCCAAGATTATACATTTCAGGTAATAAGTACAGGATTAATCCTTCTGCTCATAAGAAGATAGACAAGGAAGTGTATCTTCTAGATTTTCACCACCTCAGCCTTCCCACAAACATTCTTTTTTTTTTTTCTTTTGCCATTCCCATTCCTTAGTGACAAAATTCCAGAATCATTCTGACAAAATTTGAATATGCGTACTTCCAATAGCCATGTTTGTTTTTGTTGGTTGTTTTTTTTTTTTAACTTCTGCATATTTCTCTCCTATAGGTATTTTTAGTCTCAGCTTTCTCTTTCATTCTAGTTTGCTTCTCCTTAAGACTCATCTATTGGGCTTAGTCATTCATTAATTTTAGGCATTGACTGAGTTCTAGACATGCAACTAAAAATATCTGAAGAGGTACATCACTATCAAAACTATTCAGCTGTCTTGATGCTCTTCAGAGTTGAACAAACTCATTTAAGGACATTTGCGCTCTAAGTCATTCAAGTGCAGAAGATAAAATCACTGAATTCCAGTGTCATAGTTTTCAATAGTTTGGGTGAATTCCTACTGGGAGAAGGATACATGACAAAGGATACATACATTGTTAATTTAAAAAAAAAATAAACAACAAAAAACAAAAAACTTTTAATCAGGAGAGTTGATAACATTCTGAACTTTCTGTGAAGGCAGCTGGCTTCCAATCTTTTTTGTGGTAAAATTATAATAATCTCTTTCAAAATGACCAAAGCACAGGCTTCTTACTCTTCAGTTACTTATTGACCTATTTTGAACTTGAGCAACAAGTATGCCAGGAATGGCTTTCTTGTGAAGTGACATACTTACTTGACATTGCATTAGTTGGAAGAGTGAAAGAAATGAATTCCCTGGGTGTTTTTTGTATTCTCTGAAAACAGGATATTTTGTTTTTAACATTTCGTCTTTCCCCGAGCTTTAACCTACAGTGCTATAAGACTCTGAACTAATGTTAGTCCAAAGAATTACAAGATGCACTGGGCTAATAATGATTTCCCGATTTCCTCAGCCATTGCTGTAAAATTAGTGTTATCAAACTGTCTGAATGCTATAAATTTTTATTTTCTATTTTACTCATTTGAATAGTACCACCAGCTTGTTAAAGATCTTACTGATGTCCCACTGATGCAAATGGTTTTTTTCTTATCTTTTTCTTATAGATACACTTCTAATCCCAATCAAAATTCACGAGTTCAAATGCTTTATGTTGTCATTAATCACACTACTGTTTTAAATTGTGGATCTGTTTCTTAATACGAACATAATGCATGATTTTTTTTTTTTTCCCTATTTTTGAATATCTTGAACTTATTTATCTTTGGGACTGATTTGAAATAATTTGATTTCCATTTTATTTTTTCATTTGCAATTCTTCATTTATTTCACCTTACTGTTCCCAGTAAGGGATCACAATACTGATAACTGATAACACAAAATGTAGAAAGAATAGACAGAAAGACTATATATTTATTTGATTTTTATTGCCCTATTTACTATACGATTATTGGGAATATCAGCTGAAGTTAACTGGCAGGAAGTAAAAACAGGAGACTCCCAAGTAATAGATTAACTGCACTTCAACCAAATCTGTTGAAATCATGGTCAATATAGAAAGTATAGTGACCTAGCCAGGCAGTGAGTTTCACAGCACTGGGCCATTACAGATTTAAAACAACAACAACAACAACAAAAACACATGCTGATCAACATCAAGAAAGAGGCTGGATGTCCTAGTGAAACCAGAGCTGCAGCTGGTATTGGAATCATGACGAAGCAGGATCATTCCTGCAAGTATCATACAACTTCATAGCATAGAATTCTGGATTTTGTGGGTTCTCATTTATAAAATTTATAAAATTTCTCATTTATAGAATTTGTGGGTTCTGAATTTATAAATTGTATTTTGCCTTGGAAAATACAAACTTGGACTAAATATATATATATATTCTTCTAAGGCACACAATGCATATATGTGTTTATGCGTTCAACATGCAGACATGCAAAAAAACTCTTCAAACTGAATTATCACTTTCTTGTTGGCAACTTGGACAGACTTTTCCTCTTTTTTTTTTCTTTTTTTTTCCCCCTCTCTTCTTTTGAAAATCTAGTCGTACTTGAAAAGCAACCATTCAAATTTAAGAAGCAGTAGTAGGAATTCATTCCTCAAAGTCAATCCAAATGGTACATCCAGCCAAACACCAAGAATGAGAATCATCTGACTAAATGTAGTTGTCTACAGTACAAATGTCTACACGTGAGCTTGTTACCATAGGTTCATTTTTTGATCATACATTTACACTTCCAGGCGACAATTCACCTCACTCTGAAGTAGGTATCTAAAATAGGTCCAATTAGTCGTGCCATAGAAGACAGCAAAATGAATCCTATCCATTGTACCTCATGGCCATTTTGCATCAAATTAATCTTACATCACTTATATAGTTCTCTGTTACACATATGCAAATTGCCAAACAGAAAAAAAAAAATTGTACTACCTTCTCTACATCATGCGATATCTGTAGATATCTATTTTACATTACACAAAATAATTTACTTGACCATATGGCTGTTTTTAGCTTCAAACTGCACCTCAGAAATAAGACTGTTTAGACAATAATAGAATCCCATCCATATTACTCCATAAAAGACTTTATTCCCAGTTACAACCTGCCAGATATACAGGAACCATCCTCTAAGTTCATAATAAAACAAGTTGCATT
>VXAL01009634.1:51048-62436 GCA_013399475.1 Chauna torquata | reverse complement strand
ATGAATTATCTTTAGTTTCCAGAAGAAGGAAGCACATAACAAAGCAGTCCCTGCTACTGAGTTGCCTTGTATCCCAACTCACACCAGCATGTTGATGGACCTATTTTGTAGTCACAAAAATCTCCACTGATTTACCTGCAGCACCTTCTAGTCCCTCTCTTGGCCCACACCAGCTGGAGACAGAGCTTCGCTTTGAGGGAATGGCTTTTTGTCTTAAAATATTGTTAATTTAATCCAAAGAAATAATAGTATTAAAATTTTGCTAGTGGGGAGATGATTATTTAAAACTTCATGTTGTTCAGTTTCAAGAAAAGTTATTAGAACAATTCTCAGAAGCCTAGCAAGAGATTTTAACAGTAATATAATTTGGTGTCCTGTTACAGAGGTGTCCTGGGTTTGGCTGGGATAGAGTTAATTTTCTTCATAGTAGCTGGTATGTTGCAGTGTTCGGAATTTTTGATGAAAGTAGTGGTGATAACACACCAATGTTTTAGTTGTTGTTGGGCTGTGCTTGCAGAGACAAGGACTCTTCTGCTTCTCATGCTGCCCTGTCAGTGAGGTGTGGTGGTTTCACACTGATGGGCAGCTAAGCTCCATCACGCTGCTTTCTCACTCTCCCTTCTCAAAAGAACAGGGGAAGAAAATATGATGAAAAAAGCTCTTAGGTTGAGATATGGACAGGGAGACTGCTCACCAATTACTGTCACGGGCAAAACAGACTCAGCAAAGGGAGATTAATGTAATTTATTCTTTATTGCTAACAGACTAGAGTAGTGAGAACTAAAAGCAAACTAAAGACACATTCCTCCCCATCCACTCTCATCTACTTCCTCCCCTTGAGCAGCACAGGGGAACAAGGAATGCGGAATGGGAGATGTGGTCAGTCTATAACACTTCATCTCTGTCACTCCTTCATCCTCGCTCTCTTTCCCTGCTCCAGCATGGGGTCCCTCCCACAGGATGCCGACCTTCCCAAACTGATCCTATATGGGCTTCCCACAGACTGCAGCTCTTCAAGAACTGCTCCAATATGGGTCTGTACCATGTGGTCCATCCTTCAGGAATGGATTGCTCCAGCATGGATCCCCCATGGGCAGCAGCTCCCACCAGATCACTTACACCTGCATGGGCTCTTCTCTGCAGGCTGCAGGTCTGGCCCAGGGTCTGCTCCTGCAGGGGCTTTCCATGGGCTTCAGCCTCCTTCAGGCCAAATCCACCTGCTCCATCACGGGCTCTTCCATGGGCTACAGCATAGATATTTGCTCCACTGTGGTGCACCATGGGCTGCCGCAGAACAGCTGCTCCACCATGCTCCTCTCTGTGGGCTGCAACGGAACTTCTGCTCCGGCACCTGGAGCACCTCCTCCCCCTCCTTTTTCACTGACCTTGGTGTATGCAGGATTGTTTCTCTCTACATTTTCTCACTTCTTTCTCCCAGCTGCTCTGACACAGCATTTTTTTTTTCCTTTCTCCAATGTGTTCTCACAGAGGTACAACCAGCTTCACTCATTGGCTCAGCTTTGGCCAGTGGTGGGTCCATTTTGGAGCCAGCTGGAGCTGGTTCTTATCTGACATGGGGCAATTTCTGGGCTCTTCTCACACAGGACATCCCTGCAGCACCCCCACTACCAAAATCTTGCCACGTAAACCCAATACATAAGCAGGCTGGGGGTGCACAAGAGGTTGGGAGGGGACAGGACCAGGACAGCCGGCCCAAACTGACTGATAGGATATTCCATACCATATGATGCCATGCTCAGCAAGAAAAGGTGGGTGGAAGAAGGAAAAGCAGGGGGACATTCAGAGTGATGGCTTTTGTCTTCCCAAGAAACTGTTACACGCGATAAGCCCTGTTTTCCTGGAAATGGCTGAATATCTGCCTGCCGATGGAAAGCGGTGAATGAATTTATTTTGTTTCATTTGCATGTGCAACTTTTGCTCTACCTAGTAGACTGTCTTTATTTCAACCCATGAGTTCTCACGCTTTTACCTTTCCGATTCTCTCCCCCATCCCACAGTGTGGGGAGAGAGTGAGAAGCTGTGTGGTGCTTAGCTCCCTGCTAGGGTTAAACTACAAGTGGCAAACCTAAGTTCTGCTGAAATAATTGCTAATGTGACACATGTTGAATCTGTTTAAACAAAAGCTCAGCAGATCATCTTCCTCTGGGATTGTCAATTTTGTGCACCTCACATGGCTTTAGGTATAAGCTGATTTCCTACACCAAATTTAAGCAGCTAGTCTTTTGTGGATTACAGTTTGGAATAGGACACTTAAATTCCATGTAAATCATGTTTCATAGAATCACAGAATATCCTGAGTTGGAAGGGAACCACAAGGATCTTCGAGTCCAACTCCTGGCTCTGCACAGCACCACTCAAAAATCAAACCATATGGCTGAGAGTGTTGTCCAAATACTTCTTGAACTCTGACAGGCTTGGTGCTGTGACCACTTCCCTGGGGAGCCTGTTCCAGTGCCCGACCACCATCTCAGTGAAGAACAATTTTGTTTTCCTAATGTTTTCCATCATCAAGCTACATTCAGAATCTGATTCACACTGTATGTAGCCCTTGGAACATATTCCAACATGATTTTGGGCTTGTGAACAGAAGAGCATGTTATGTTGTAAAACAACATAAACATGTGTAAGGTTAAGTCCTTGTTAATGTGCTGAAGTCAGCTCAGCTGCTAGCACATTGATATGGTATCTGCCATAGTGGTCAGGGTCTCATAGCAGAGATTCCTCTGAATATTCTTGCTATTTTTTGTAGACCAATGTTGTAGTTTCCCAGAATAGGTGCCATTGTGTGAGAAAATACACTGGATTATCCGTCTTTTTCATATTTCTCTTTTGAGTTACTTGTCACTTTACAAAGATGATTCTTCTGCCTCCTAGCTCATCAACATTCATTATCATTCCTCACTTGTTTATATTTATAGATGCACACACACACACGCAAACACAGAGTGCATCCAAATTACAACCGAGCCTGAATGATGAGTAACTAGACCAAATACCTAGTGCAATTTCTGCAGGCAAAAGAAGCACATCTTATCAATATGTATAAATATCTGAAGGGAGGTTGTAAAGAAGATGGAGCCACACTCTCTTCAGTGTTGCCCAGTGACAGGACAAGAGGCAATGGGCACAAATTGAAGCACAGGATGTTCCCTCTGAACATAAGGAAACACTTTTTCAGTGTGAGAGTGACAAAGCACTGGCACAGGTTGTCCAGAGAGGTTGTGGAGTCTCTTACCTTGGAGATATTCAAAAGCTGTCTGGATAGGGTTGTGGGCAACCTGCTTTAGGTGTCCCTGCTTGAGCAGATGATCTCCAGAGGTCCCTTCCAACCTCAACCATTCTGTGGTTCTGTGATTCTATCATCTTTTATGTTGAATCATGAGTATAGAATGAAAGAATCACAGAATGGTTGAGGTTGGAAGGGACCTTAAAGATCATTTAGTTCTGACCCCCCTGCCATGGGCAGGGATGCCACCCACTAGATCAATTTGCCCAGGGCCCCATCCAGCCTGGCCTTGAACACCTCCAGGGATGGGGCATCCACAGCTTCTCTGGGCAGCCTGTTCCAGTGCCTCACCACTCTCTGAGTGAAGTATTTATTCTTTATATGTAATCCAAATCTCCTCTCTTTTAGTTTAAGTCATTGCCTCTTGTCCTATCACTACACTCCTGACTCCCTGGTCCTTCTCCAACTTTCTTGTAGGCCCCTTCAAATACTGGAGGACTGCTATAAAGTCTCCACGGAGCCTTCTCTTCTCCAGGCTGAACAATCCCAACTCTCCCAGCCTGTCTTCAAAGGAGAGGTGCTCATACGAGAATATATTATTACTCAGTCTAATTAAAGTATCGGGAATCTAATAAAGAAAATATATGTATATGGTAGTCCACTTGGAATGATACTAACATTTTAAATTCGAAGTATTGAATTACTGAAATGAAATAATTCCTTTTGAAAGCATTGAAATTAATTACTGCATTTCAAAATAGTCTTTCTGTTTTTCTACCACAGACTATTCACCAAATTCTGCTGAAATTAGCTATTTGAAATTCTTTTGTGTGAACGGTAGTCCCCAGTAAGCAAAGAATTTTTTTTCAATTGGAAGCCAAAGAACCGAACTCAAAACGTTTATAATTCAAAAATGGGATATTAGAGACAAAGTTTCCTAATCAGCATAGCTAGGAACCTTGCCTGCCTTGAATTGCCTAAATGCTTCCAGATTCTCTCTGTGTAAGAGTGCAAATTCTGACATCTCTAGATCTCTGGATATAACTTCCACCATCAGAACAACGGCCCTGAGGCAGGCATTTGGAAAGTCATCAAAATAAAAACTTCATAAAAATCTTTTCTTTTTTAACAAGTAGTATTGTCTATAAGAAATCTTTCACCGGATAATTCTGTAAAGTTTGGAATGTTCTTTCATGGAAAGATGGGTGAAGAATGAGGAGCCCTTTTAATCATTTCTTACTCTATGCTTATGATCTCATCAACAGTAAAAAGGATGAAAAGAGTTATGAACACACAGGAAAAGATTCAGTGCTACCTCTTTTTCCTTGTCTAGCAAATCAGAAAACTACCGAGAAAAAAGTTGCCTTTGTCTGGTGTAAGTTGACTTTTATCTGTATTTTATCACCTTTTCCAGATGCTTCCATGCCTGAACTTCACCTTTTCTTTAAAATTTGTTCTAAAACTCTTATACATAGACGTCAGATGAACGGATCTCTGTTTGTCTGTATCACTTCCCCCTCCCCCTCTTTTTCTGAATTGCAGATATTACATTCACCAGTCTCTGGTCACACAATGCTGCTCCTGCTTTAGTATAAAGTCCTTCCAGGTAGATCATTGATTTTCAAATGTATTAATTAAGCTATTCAGTTCCTCCTAATTCAACACATTACAATAAAGAAATGTCGGTATGCACTTAAAACTAAAATAGAACATGTTCACTGATGACATAGTGGTTGTTCTTCCTTTTTCAATTGATTTTAAACAATTTTTATTTTTATTTTTTTTTGTCAAATACAGTGTCATCACAAACTCATTCCTTGATTCCTTGGTTAGCAGAAATATAATCAGTGAGGACATTACTCTTAGACTGATTTCAGATGATAAACCTGATCTATGAGATACTGCACAGCTTCATACTGACCAAAAGGACAGCACTGGAAAATGGTAATGCATGATGTTGTGGTTTAGCCCCGGGAGGCAGCTAAGTGCCACACAGCCACTCGCTCCCCCTTCCCAGGTGGGATGGGGAGAGAATCAGAAAGGTAAAAGTGCGAGAACTCATGGTTGAGATAAAGACAGTTTACTAGGTAAAGCAAAAGCAGCTCACGCGCAAGCAAAGCAAAACAAGGAATTCTTTCGCTACTTCCCATGGGCAGGCAGGTGTTCAAGCCACTGCCAGGAAAGTAGGGCTCATCACGCATAATGGTTTCTTGGGAAGACAAACGCCATCACTCCCAACGTCCCCCCCTTCCTCCTTCTTTACCCCAGCTTTTATGGCTGAGCATGATGTCATATGGTGTGGAATATCTCTTTGGTCAGTCTGGGTCACCTGCCCTGGCTATATCTCCTCCCAGCTCCTTGTGCACCCCCAGCCTCCTCGCTGACAGGGCAGCACAAGAAGCAAAAAAGTCCTTGGCTCTATGTAAATACTGCTCTGCAACAACCAAAAACATTGCCACTATTTTCATCAAAAATCCAAAACACAGCATTGTGTGAGCATCTACAAAGAAAATTAACTCTGTCACAGCCAAAACCATGACACATGAACACCCGGAGTTGCTTACTGAAGGTTAAACAAGCAGTATATGCACAAAAAATGTCAGCCAGTGAAATGATGTTTTATAGTTTGCAGTTGTTCTTCTCTTGAGGATGTTTACTATTTCCTCAGGCAGTTAAGGTAAGTTCAGGTGAAAAATGAAGATTTTGAAATATCTAAAGTCAACAAAAAGTAGTCTGCTTTATATTTATTTAGTTAGACAAAAATTTCATGCCTTTTGACAACTCTAATAGTCAAAATAACACTCCTGTTATTGTGAAAGTGAACAAACAAATCTATTGCATCTTCTAAATGAAACAGAGTGAAATGTGAAATTTGAAATAGAGCTTCCTCTGCTGGAATAGTGGAAAGCTCGAGTCTTTTAACAGTATATTTTACCCAACTTAATGCTGGAATGGACTACCATCAAATTGAACTATAGTAATACCTGGCCTGAAATGGGACAAATTAAATGATTTGGGAAAACAAACATATAACATAATTCGGCAATATTATACTAGATCCCCCTGAAGGAAAAAAAAAAAAAAAAAAGTAATGCCTATCTTTGAATCACGATCTTTGGAAATATAAAGAATATTGTCTTTTTGTGAAATAATGGTGCACCTAATGAAGGAATTAAAACATATGAAAGCAAATATTTGTATTCTGAAAATGTTAAGAATTTTTATTTTACTTCTCTGGAAAGTGTTGTAATCAATTCTTCTTTCTCTTTAAAAAGTTTAGCCAACTTCCTAACTTCCTGCCTTTCTATTATAGTACTTATCATCAAATTGTTTTATTACAGTTAAGTTTTAGAAAACCAGATATGCCTTATAAAAAGGGTATTATTTGGTCACTAAAATTATTTGGTCACTTTTTTTTTTTTTTTTTTTTAAGAATTGCACTCTATTTTTAATCATCAAACCATTAATGGGACATAATATGCAATGTTTAATGTATTTTTACTTAGAAAACACTTGGGGATTTACAATCTATATTAGATTATTGCTTTGTTAAAATGAATTATTATTGTTAATGAGTCCAATCATAGTCTTAAAAAAAAATCATATTAATTCTAGAAGAAAGAATTGGAAAATATAGTTTGATCTTCTTTATAGTACAAACTATTTTTTCCTGAGTTGAACCCCAACACGTAAATTTTGCCAAGACTATCTTCTGGAATGAATCTGATGTGAAAAGTCTAAGATGGACAGAATTTATCATTCTCTTTAGGAGTTGATTCCAGCAATTAATTATCTCAGTGTTTAAAATGTCCTTATTTCTGCTTTTAATTTACTGCTTTTTAATTTGTCAGGCACTGATTCTTCCTGTATATTTCTATGCCAGATTAAAGTACTTCTCAGAACTCAGTACTTTCTTCCTTTGAAGGTGTTTTAACTCTATGATCAAATTTGAAAACAATAAAGAGTACATTAAAGAGCTAAGCTAAATGGCTGGAATTCAGCATATATAGGTAATTACAAAATGTTTTTAGGCTTTTCTCATGCTGGTTAAAGAATAAGCCAGAGTTTTTCCCTCAGCTTTGAATGTATTTAGTGTTAGCTTAATGTTTTTAATAATGTTATTCAGTATGTGTTTTAGAGATGGACAAATTGTCATGATATGCCTGGTGTTTTTCCATGTTTTTGAAGGAGAAATGCTACTTATTTTAATCCTCATTCTTTTCCGCCTATTCTCTTTTAAAGGTCCTGAAAAACAATATTTTTGTTTATGTGAACTTAAATGTGATACACTCAGCATACCATAGCTTTAAGTTAATCATCTTTAGCTGTGGTTGAATTGTTTGGATATTGCTATTCTACATTTGCATATGTGGGATTTATTCATAATAATAGTTTGCTTCTTTTATGACCGTTTTCTATTTTATGCATCCAAGTGAAGAACTGGTTTCTATAAATTATTCTTCTTTCTTTCACCCATGAACAGTTAGTAAAAACCTTTCAGATTTTTGTATGTGGAGTATGGGCAACAAAGATAACAAAAGCAAAGAAATAGTACTGCAGAGAGAAAAAAAAAAGGAAAAAGAAAAAAAAAGAAACATCTGTGTCTGGCTTTAGTCTGTAAGTTTCATAAAAAGTGATTTCACAGATTGCAGTCAGAAGCAGTGATTATTGAACAAAGTCTTCCCCAAAGCACTCTGATTTTCCTTTACAGTGACACTTCTGTCCAGAACTGAGCACTATCATATTTGGAATGTACACTGAACTCTGACAATAGGCATTCTGATATTCAGCTGATGAGAACTATAGAAAATCCTAATAGTAATATGGCTTTCAATAGAGATTATTCAAGAATATATATATCAAAAAAGAATATTCAGTATGATTTTGTCTATATCTAAAGGTTGTGCTTTTAGAGTAACACAGGAACTGAATAGCTATAGTTCAGAGACTGACTGTCCAGAGGACTACAAGGCAAACAAAATCTAGAAATTATCTCTTCGCTTGTTTAGCCTATGTTTTCATTACTTCAGCAGGACTACAGTGCACAGAGAAACAGTGGATTAGACTTTGTATGTGATGTTGTAGGTTTTAGTCTAGTAAAAGATGTTACTTCATTTCATAAACTGGAATTGGGAATGTTTAATCTCTGGTCATGGAAATAAGCACTTTTTTTTTATTTATTTGTTTTTAATAATGGAAAAAGTTTAGAGAATAAGAAGGAAATATTTACACTGCATTATGAAGAGGTTTTGAGAAGCCATGATACGGACATATTTATATCCTCTGAGATAACTCGTATGAACATTCTTTAGGTTTTGCAAAGGACATTGCTCAGTGCCCATAAATGATCAAAAATATTTTCATCATATTTTAAGGTCTGTTTGTTTATTATGTATTTTTGACAGCTTCCATGGCAGTGGCAAAGTTTTTAAATTCCATGATTTTCTAGTTACACATTTTAAAAGAAGACAGTCATTGTTCAAGTTTATGGCTGCTTTATTTGGCAAAAACTTCTTATAACAGTTTATTATCTCGAGAGACTTTTCCAAAGGTAAATAATTTTCAAAACAATCAATAAATGCTAGACTAAGACATATACACCTTTGCTATACAACTTAATAATTCAATAGAAACTCTATAAACAAATTGTATTTTTTTCAGAAAAATAGAAAAGATGGAAAAAGAGTTTTTTGAGAAAAAAGTAAATTTTATTAAAATAAGCACACAGTAAATGATTTATTTAGAACAAAAGATCCTATCTTATATTAAGGAAATAGATCAATTAAAATATGCATGTACATACATATACACAAATACCTTTTATGCTCCATATAGAGAATCATATTATCACTGTCCTTCTATATGTCTTCTCATTTAAAGAAAAAAAAAAAAAAAAGAGAGAGAGAGAAGAAAAAGGAATGGCAGAATGTGGAAATACTCTGAGACAGATTAAAAGTAATTAATTCTCTCTTATATTAGATTTTCATGTGAAAATCTGGAGGTACAGAGCCAAACTTGGTTAATTGACACTTGAGACTTAACTGCTACCATTAGAAAATCTGAGATCCAGTTAGGTTGTTGAGGGCAGACACATTCTTCAGCCATAAAACCATACTGAGATGACGGATCAGTATTCTTCAGCTAACATGTAGCTGTAGACTATCTATTAGAAAACAAATTTTAAAAAAAGGATAACGTTCCAAATGAACAGCTCATAATTAAACCTGAAAATTCCTGATGAAAATTCCTGAAAAATGCAACTTCACTATGGTTTTATTAGGATTTGCCTGAATAAGAAAGTTTGGAAAGATTTATGGACTTTACTTTCCATATTATCACAGCTCAATGAAATCTTAAACATGCAAAGTTGTGCAGAAACAAACAAACAAACAAACAACCACCACATTTGAAATGCATATCTTTGCATATCTTCTGCTTAAATAAATCCGCATAAATGAGATATTTATTTGCAAAGCCACTGAGTCCCCCTGTTGACACATTCTTAAATGTGAAACAAATGTTTGTAGAAATGCTGATAACTTGGGACAAGGAAAGGCGTGTGACAAGCTGTGAAACCTAAGTTCTGAGTTATAAATATGAAATTCAAGTATGTCCTTTAGTTATAACTGTGCTGTCACTGGGAATAAAGGCTGTGCCTGTGTACACTTTAGTTTTCTGGATGGTCCATGAACTCCCCAGCCAGTCAACTGAACAAATGAGACAATAGAGAGACTTGAGTAAATGGACTGACTTGGTATTACGTGAATGACTGAACCCCTAGCAACCCCCATAACTTGATTAATTGGTGCAAGAGTTCTGTAGATGAGAATTTCAGACTGTCCTGAAAACTCCCTCCAGGCAGCTCCTTCTATTCAAGGAATAAATTATGTGCTTAGCTGTGCTACCTAATGTTCTAGCTGGAGAATCTGGCCTTTCCTTCCAGAGACTCCCCTAAGTGGTTATAAAATTGATCAAATTGTACATATCAGAAAGACTTGTCATTAAGTGATAGAAACTTCCCACAGATGCAGCAATGGTTACATAGGTACATCTTTTGTATGTACTTCAGAAAGTTAGAAGATGTTTGCCATGTAGATTCAGAAAATGGCAATAGATCATACATGTGCTGAGGTGGTCATGTAGGATTATGGGCCACCTGCATTAGGATACCAGCAAAAGAGTCAGACCTCATGCAGCTGATGTTGCTGTTATGGAGTCTTGCAACAGAGACTCCTGATGACGTCTAGACAGTACTAACCATCCTGTTTCAGAGATTACCCACATGAAAATTACCCTATTCAAAGAACCCAATAGCTCAGGTTTGTTCTCTTTTAAACAAACTGTCCGTAGTGTCTATGTAACAAGGAGAGAAATTTTATGGGAAATCCATAAGGATATCAATTTATTTATATATAAGTTGAATGGGAAAATTTTCATAACTACTGCAATGCTGACAAATAATCCGCAGTGGTCAGACTGTAGCATACTCTCATCACTCCAGAGCTATATAGTATCCTTGTTCTGAGCATTTAATCTATGTATTACCATCACCCAGATTCTAAGTCTTGTTCTTGTATGATTCTCCAATGCTTAACATGTACAGTTTGAGTATACAATTTTTACATAATAAAACAGCAATCACTACCTATCAATATTATTTTATGGTGGGATTCAGTAAAGCTAAACCAACAGTGAACAAAGGGTGTGCAACATTATGAAATGAACCATCATGAAACAGTTATCTACGTATGTGGTGGTTTTACCCAGCTAAACAGCCGACCTCCACCACAACTGCTCGCTCACTCCCCCTCCTCAAAGAAACAGGGGGAAAAAATATGATGGACCAGGGCTTAAGGGTTGAGATAAGGACAAGCAGGGTACTCACTAATTATCATCACGGGCAAAACAGACTTAACATAGGGAGATTAGTATAATTTATTACTATAACTAGCAAACTAGAGCAGTGAGAAACTAAAAGCAAACTAAAAACACCTTCTCCCCATCCACCTCTTCTACCTCCTCCCCCCGAGTGGCACAGGGGAACGGGGAATGGGGGTTGCGGTCAGTCCATATCGCTTCGTCTCTGCCGCTCCTTCATGGTCGCTCTCTGTTCCCCTGCTCCAGTGTGGGGTCCCTCCCAC